>VZUA01049750.1:0-16464 GCA_013401035.1 Horornis vulcanius
GAGCCATTTTGCAAAGGAGAAAGGAGAAGCACCTATCCTATTCTTGAGTGGCTGCCTCTCTCCTGGGGTCAAGAAAACCAGAAGGCAAGCCCCCAAAGCCTTCTGCTTTTCCACTGAGGCACAACAGAACAAAACAGAATTTCAGAGTTGGAAGGGACCCACAGGAATCATTGAGTTTAACTCCTAAGTGAATGGCCCATATAGGGGATTGAACCCACAAATTTGGCATTATTAGCACCGTGTTATAACCAAGGCTCAGGATATCCTGTGAAGCAGTAACAGGACAGGCTTTCAGGATTCTTACAAGAGTGAATTCAGATACCAGAGAGTGGAATTTCCAAATGCATTTCCCTTCCTACACCATTTCTTTTTCATCTCCATAAATCTGTGTCAGTTTTTAAAGAACCTATTTTGGTGGGAGGAAAAGGGGACAGAACAAGTGATGAGCTATTCAGAGCTAAAAGAAGAGATTCATGCTGCCAGAGGTAATACTGTAGAAAAATGTGTCAGTGTAGCAGATGATAGTTCTCCTCTCCTAATGCCTCTCCTGAAGCATCAAGGTGTGTGTGTGTTTCAGAGGCAGTCTATGAACTGCGTGTTGAAATGGTTGCCATGGCAGTGACTGAGTATAAGTTAGAGAGCGTGATTAGCCAGAATTGGCCTAAATAGCTAAAGGGAAGGAAAAAAGAAATAAAGGGGAAAAAAAAGGCTGAGGACTTAATGTTATTTCTGATACAGATCCATCAGCATTAGACTGTGCCAGGAAGAGGAAGCAGGGCTGATGGAAAGGACCTTGCAGGAGCATGCTCCACACCCCAGCCCCAGCAGTACAAGCTGCCAGGGGACCTTCTTCCCCTTACAGTGTGCCAGTGCTGCAGCTTCAGTGCCAAGCAGCCCTGTCAGTGTCGATTCAGTGCAATGGTGCTTCTTGAGTCAGAGGTGAGGCCAGGGCTCTGCTCAGCCCTCAGCGACCCAGAGAGCGCAATCATGCTGCTCTCCTGGCTGATGTGGGGCACAGCCACGTTTGAAATGTGGGAGAATGGCCTGCAGAGTGGTTGCAAGGCTTGCTCCAAGAGACACAGAGGGCTGCTAACCTGGGTGGGGTGTTCATTAGCAAAATCTCTGTGCCTAGAGCCACTCCAATTCCTCTAGCCCACTAACCCACATCTGCTTGATGCTTGCCTGTGAAAGGTATCCTGTCTTCATTTGGAGCCTATGAATTGAAGTGCAGAGTCTTTTTTGTTTATTCATTGCAGTAGCTCATTTAAAAAAATAATATCCTTATATCTAATTTAAATGTGTATATTAGCATTCAGCCTGTGCTACATGCTGTGTTATTCTCTGCTATATTAAAAAAAAATCACTTCCTGAGATCCTGTGGGTTTTTGTAGGGAAGATTTCTTATGCACTGGAGTCACTTTCAAGCTTGTTTTTGAAGAAGTGAAGATTCAGAATTCTTTCTCTCAAAGGATTTTCTTTTAGCTCTTCTCAGGGAGAAGTGGAAGAGGAGGAGACCAACATAAAGATGTCTCAATAGCAGGTCTGGATAGAGAAACATCTTCTCTAGGAGCTGTGGAGTGCCACATTAGGGGGCCAGATGTCCAGTGTAAAATCGATAGCAGGCATTTTACAAGTATGCAGGAGTATGCAGGTAGGTGTTTGCAGGAGCAGAGCCTGTTAGCCTGATTCTCTTCTCTTATAGCTTTCTAAAATAGAGAAGTTTAATTTACATTAGCCTGAAATGCTTCTGCTCTTAGTCCTTTGAGTGAGATAAGATATGAGTCTACTTAGGCCTGTCTATAACATATGACCACGTATCAAGGATATTTTTCTCCCCTGATGTCCAAGGGGATCTGTAGGTTCCTCTGCTAAGATGAGTACAAACCAGCAGTACTTACTGTGGTTAACAGGCATCTGTTTTGGCTGGCAAAGCTGGGGTGAGAAAGATCAGATCATATGGACTGCAATTTAAGAGGAAGAAAAGAAAAACCCACAAGACACCTATTTGCTCTGCAAGCAGGTTGGGTTTTGCAGTTATTTGCAGGAGTCTCTTCCACTTTTTGCATCTCGTAAATCCTTGTCATCCAGGTTTGAGAGCTAGGACTATCTTCTTTGGCACCAAGTCAATGATGTTTTTTAGCACCAGCAGCCATTCATATTTTACATTACTGTTCCTCTCTGTTCCTTTCAAGCAATAATCATAAATATCAGCTTTCATTCCTAGAGCGCCTTTCATCCCAGGGGCTCCCAAAGTACTTTCCAAGCTTAACAAGCTTATTTTAGAGTACTCCTTTAGAAAGGTTGAAACTTGCTTCCCATTAAAGCCTGATTTTGGGAAGGAAAACACTGAATTATAATGACTTCAATACATGAGGGAGCCTTTGCAGCTGTTATTTACTACACATGTTCCCTTACCAAAAAAGATTGCTTCTTGCTCCTCCACCCCCCTGTCTCCCCAGCTTAATCCAGCAGTGCTCAGTTAACTTGGGGGAGCAAAGTGCAAGCAGGAGAAATGGTCATCCCCTGTGATCTGAGGAAGTGCTTTTTTTCTGGAATCTATAGCTACCCTCAACAGTTTCTGACAACTCCATTTCCATCCAGTCTATTTTCTCTTTATTGGGGTAAATGTCCTAGGGCAGAGTTGAATGTCCTGTGGCTTTGGCCAGAGAGGTCACTACCCACAGCTGGGCTATGCTACAGATCATGTGAGAAACTGTAGTCCTCTTCAGGACAAAGTCAGCTGACCTAATTTAAGTCACATTGCCCTGCAATCAAAGCAAAGCCAGTGTCTTTGCACTGAAATTAATCACAACCTTTGAAATGGTCCTTTATTTGGCTCATCTGTGCGAGCAATAATCCCAGAAGAAAAGATTGTTACTGGTAATTTCTGAACTGAAGGATTTGTTTCTTAACAAATGAATCATATGATTAATTTTAGAGCAGCCTGAATCTGACCGGTGACAATTTGTTTTCTCTTCTTTCAGGAGGACTCAGTACAGTGGGACCTGTCCATCTCATGATGCACAGAACTTTATTCCATGCTGCCGTGTGGGGAAGTGGTCTCTCCTCTGCTTAGCTGACAGAGGCTGGGGTCAGGCACACAAACTTTCATTGCTTTTCCAAGGGCACCCCAAAAACTTGTGGTAGAAGTGGGAACAAAAAAGTCCTATCTGATCCAGTGCTTCATCCGCACAAACATAGTTTATCAATACAGATAGCTTTAGATGAAAGATACATCAAAGCATATTTTTGGCTGCTGCTTTCAGAAGTAGTACAAAATCTCCTGGGGGGATGCAAGCAGTGAGATATGTTCTAAGTATCAAAATCCCCATCTTCTTACTCTCTCTCCTCCTCTCTCACACTGGTGGGGTTCACAGGAAAGCCCTTCCTTGAGGTTATGTCATCTATTCCCAACAGTAGATTTTGGTTCCTAAAAGCATTTTTGCTCTTTTCCAACAAAACAGTGCCTGTTTCAACACTGACTCTGAAGATTTGTAAATTGGCAAAGGATACAAAAGGAATAATGAGCCAGCAGTTACTGTTTACATTGGCCACCTTGTATAAATGCTGATATTAGCATTTCTGAAAGGATTCATTCATCACTGAAAAAAAGGTTTGTACCTGTGAATAAGAGCTTGCCTGAGAGCGCCTGTGTGCTTCCTCTCCTCTATCAACAAAGCCTACAAACACGAAGAGATGGTTTTGCAATGGATATTAATGCATACCTATTATTTCAGGATGACAATAAGCCATTGAATATATTCCATGCAGCAGTAAATCAATGAAAGCAGCAGTAAATTTAAAGAAAAAAATGTATTTTTTTCATCTCTCCTGTTTATTTATTTATTTATTTATTTAGGGACCTGTGGGAAAAAGAAATATTTTTTTAAGTCTCTCTCTTGGACTTTTTCTTTGAACTAAAATCCTGTGGTACAGCCTCAAGCCCAGTTGTCAGATCTTGTGTCATGGAAAATCAGATAGACCTGCACTAGGAAGAACAATGTCTGCTGAAAACATTCTGCCAGTTTCAGACTATGACCCCTTCTGGGGCTGCCAGTGGAATAAGCACTTTTAGAAGTACCCTTAAGCCTTCCTTGTCTCCTGCTGTTTGTCACACTTGCAGCAATTTGCCTTAAATTAGTTGATTTCACACCAAGGTTCATGGTGCTGTTTTGTTTATAAAAGAGGTTGGTAGATTCTGCACTGGCCCTGCCGACATGCGGTGAGCCACAGCTCAGAGATGGAGCAGGGCCCCAGCACGGCCAGCAGCCTGCATTTGTTCCAGCCTCACTCTGCAGGTCAGGGGTCTTTCAGCAATGGTGGACACATAACAGCGGTTCTGTGACAGGCAAAAGTGTCCAGACTCTGTGGGATGGTTGCATTTTCAGTAGGTTTACTTGGGATTCTGTGGGGTGAAGATCAAACTCTTTTTCAGGTATGTTATTATGTTAAAACCTCTAGTATGACATTTTTCTTTTAACCTTTAGACTGCTTCACTTTTAGGCTGGAAGCAGCTGAGGGCTAGGATGCTCCAGCACTCACACAGATCCTGGCACAGCACAGCTTCAGTTCTGGCAGGAGATAGGCCATTGCTGCAATCCAAATGCCTTTTTTTTTTTAAAAAAAAAATGAAAAGTCTGGAAGGTAACCTCCTTGCAAATGCACCTTTCATGACAGAGGTGCTTTGCAAGCACAGTGTTTGTAAAGCAGAGGAAGAAACCAA
Organism: Horornis vulcanius; assembly: GCA_013401035.1. Classification (NCBI taxonomy): domain Eukaryota; kingdom Metazoa; phylum Chordata; class Aves; order Passeriformes; family Scotocercidae; genus Horornis; species Horornis vulcanius. The sequence continues at coordinate 4,724 of VZUA01049750.1, forward strand.
GTGTGAATGAAATGAGAGAACAAGGACCAGCCTGCTGCCTTCTTTGGGAGGGTCATGAATCTCTGAAACTCCTCTAGTGGAGTTTCTACTCAACACTTTAAATTATGGGCAGCAGAAGCTGGGCCAATGGCTGATGAGGAGCCATGAGGGTCATTCCCCCCTTGGGGCCGTGGTTTCAGCATGCAGCTCTGTTGGGGACAGGGAGCAGAAATGATGCTAGGCATCTCTAACAGGGCAAGGGGGTACGTAACAGGCCAGTGATGCACAAAAGTGATTTCATCATAAGCCTTTGGAGAAGAGGTGTCTGCTCTGCAACAGGCAAACACTTCTCTGCACAGAACCAGAAAAATTTCCCTTCAATCAATTGCCAGCAGTCTCAAATGTAATCCTCATGGTATTACTTCCAAAGATGAAACAAGGGTATTATGGACACTGCCACTGAGGCAGGTAGACTTTAAATATAGATGCAAATTGCCAGGTTTAATGCTAACAAACCCTAATGCTGAGGAAGACAAGACAGGTAGCAGCACTGATACAGTGTAATATAATGTGATGGCTGATATATGAGTCATTCTAGCCAGAGGCTTTAGTATAGGAAGTCGGATAAAAGATATAAAAACAATTCTGATTTTTTTTTCCTTCCTGGTGAAGGTCACTGCCAGGAATAGCATGGGATATAATTAATGCGGGAAGAAATGTTCCCCTTCAACTTAGAAGTATTGTCTTGCTTTACAGTTTCATTCTCCTCCTTGGACTCCTGTAACAAACACCGGCAAACACACAGGGCCGTTTTCCATGAAGCCACTGGCGGATGTCCCACCCGGCGGGCAGGGACTGTGCAGTGCTCACAGGGTCTGTCAGTGGGTGTCCCCCTCGCTGGCAGTCCCCCCCAGCACTGCCCTGAATGGGCTTGTGAGGCTGAATGGGGCTCTACGTAATGGCAGGCAATTTTCCTGGTCGGCAGGGAGGCACAGTGCCAAGGCTGTAGCGAGAGCCTGCTGCTGGGAGGGTTTCACCTCTTTGCCTCTGCTCCTGAGCCCTGGGGAGGTGGGTTGTCTTTTCCTGCACCCTCAGTCCCTGTGCTTCATGGGGGAGGACATGGAAGACTCAGTGACCTTTGCACTTGGAGTGGCACAGGCTGTTCTCTGCTCATCCCGCAGGGACCTGGGAGGCTCTGTGCTGCTCGTTTGCTCCCCGTGAACAGTACTGCATTTACAAATGTGCAAGGGCACAGGGAAGCCATGCAGCTGTGCCTGTGGGTGCAGTGTGCCTACAACACTCCCTGGGGCAGGAGTGATCCACAATGCAGCCCATCTGCTGCACAGGAATGCTGAACTGCTGTTTAATTCCCATTCCTCCAAGTACTCTTTGAGTGGGGGCAGGTGAGGAGAGGAGTGAGTGCCTCTGCTTCATGTCACCAGCCTGCAGGATGGAAACAGGGCAGCTCCTGGGGCTGAGGGGCTGCTGCTTCCCAGAGGACTGCTTTGTTGTCTTCCAGGTGGCTGTCGCAGGGAGAAGTGCTGGTGGGAATCTCTGAGCTTCACACTGCTGACTAAAATCTCCTGCATGTGACTCTGTCCCTTCTGCCACAGAGGACTGGTCATGTTTTCCATTTTTGGCTCCATGTGGCTGCTCTGAGAATCCCAGGTTACCTCTGCACCAACAAGCTGCCTTTCAGCTTGGCTCACCAGGCCTTCATCTCTGCTCAGTACCCGTGCCAGGGTCACCAAGGCAATTAGAAGAGTTTTAAGATACCTTTATTTTTGGAGGACTATTCATTTGGGAGCCCAGGAGGTAAGAGTTCAGGTCTTCCTCCTTCAGCCATGACTCCACAGTGGACTTTCAGCAGGAGGAGCACTGCAGAAGTCCTGAGTAGGCTAGAACTCCCAGATAGCACAGGAAAAACCTATTATGGGAAAGCTGCTAATAGCAGAGGTAAGCTTTTAGCCACTTTTTCCACTGGTGTTACAGACTCTGGAGAATTAGCTTGTTTCAGCCAGGTTTCCAAACTGCTTTTTGGTGTTTATCCAAAGACTTGGGGCCACACATTCTCTTATGGGGGCTTTTCACAGCTGCTTCTCTTTGGAATGATTGCAAGGGGTGCTGAGTTGGGTGGGATGACCTGTGGCTCTCAGATTTATTTTTTTGGAGCATCTCTGTCAAGGAAGACTGTAAGACATAATAATTAAAATACTTCTAGATCATCATAATCTTGTCAAACTTCTTGTTGTGATCCCTATGAAAGTGACATTTGTGAGCTCATTTACCACAGCTTTTATTCACTTTTTCTTCACTGAAAAAAGAAGTTATTTAATTCAAGTTTTTCCTTCTTCCTTCTCTTTTTGCACTTAAATTTACCATATTTGCAGATAGACTGTGCCTATGGTTAGCAGCTGGTGTGGTACATCGAGAAGCAGATTTGCAGAGGTGGATGTTTGGTGCTGAGCACTTGCTGTGTCAGGGGATTTACATCAGACTGCCTGCGTTCTGGTTCCCAGGGGCTGGATGCTTATTAGAGGTTGGAGTGCAGGAGTTGTGCTCCTGGAGTCCATCTCCTCATTTCCTTTCACTCAAAGGGAATCCAGATAAAAAAAAAAATGCTCCCTGACATAAATCAAAACACAGAAAGTGGGAGAAACATGGCATTTGCCTCATAAACTCATGATGTGAACAAAATCCAGGACGTAGAAAGAAGACTTGTCAAAAACCCAGTGTCAAGAGACCAAGAGTCCAAGACTCATCACTTTACCTTCACGTGGTTCAAATGTGTGGCAAACGGGTCAGTTGTTTGGCTAGTGAAATAGCTGTTTATCTTGGCTGAGCAGCCCTCTTATTCTTTTTTGGATATAGCTGCTGATCTATTTTTCTCTCCTCGTACACTTCCCCAGCCCTCCCTTTTGCCAAACCCTCACTAAGCATGTACATATATATCTGTGTGTGTGTAGGCAGTCGTGTCTGCTGCCGGGATTTCCTCCCAAACAATACCTGTTGTGCTGGCCACAGCGTTTCTCTTGGTTCCCATGCTCAGAGCAGTTTGAGTTTCCTGCTGGCTCAGCAGCAAGACTTTCAGGGCTTTTTATACTTATTCTTCTTCGGGAGCCAAGCGGAGGAGCGCAGTTTGCCTGTGAATAGTGAGCTGGCTGGGCAGGCAGCAGGAAGCTTGCATACTAAACCGTGTGAACTTTGAGGAGGGGAAGAAGGGGGCTGGGGACTGCTGGCTGGGCTTCACAAGGCGTTTGTTGCAGCCCTCTGCCTTAAAAACTCATCATCTCAGCACAGGGGTGCTCTTTGCCAAAGGAGCAATATCTGTAAAATTGGGGTAGAAAGAAGCGAGAGAGATGAAAATGGAATTATAGAGAAAACAGGAGGAGGGATTGGAACATGGAGAAGAGTGAGGAGGTTTGGGTTTTCATTATTCACATGAAAACTTGTGCATGGGTTCCCCTTATGGAGCGTTACCACTACAACTCATGCACCATTGCAGGGCTCACAGGCCCTCTTGTTCATGCCCCAGCAGTGGCCACACCATTGGTGTAAGGGCAGCTTTTCTGTATTGCTTAGATAAAATCAAAAGCACAGAATTGAAAACACACTTCTCTCTTGCCCCCTGCACCCCACCTCTACTTCTTTCTTCAGCAAAGATTAATATCAGCAGGTTCCTAGTTGCAAGGATCAGGAATCGTGGTGTGCCTATGGAAGAGGGGCTTGAAGAGCCGCACTGTGAAACACCAGCACCAGCTTGTCAGTCACAGGTAGAAACATCCCTGAAGCTGGGGGAGAGGTGTTTCAGCAAGTGCTGTGGCACCACTGCAGGTGCAAGCATGCAGTGGGCATTCTTGGGAAAAGGTGGGAGGGAAGAGGAAGGAAGGAAGGAAGGAAGGAAGGAAGGAAGGAAGGAAGGGCAGGTTGAGCCTATCTGCCCACAGACCTGCTACCTGCCTCCTACTCATGTCTGCATAAACAAATAGGGAATAGGCTTTACCTGTGCTTTGAAAATGGGGTGGCAGAGGATTGCACATTCTGCATACTTGCTTCATGAGCAAGAGTGGCCTGATGTCGGGTATGGTGCCATGATGGGTATTGGTGGGATGGCCCTGTGCTGGGAGAGTGTGTGCATGTGTGTGTGATGTAGGGATGGAAATGCTCAGCAGTGACAGACCAGGACATGAGCTGAGACTTTGGTTAGTTCACGCCATAACATAATTGCAAAGTGACGTGACCTTCCTGGCCTGATCCAAAATAACAACCCACAGCTTTGACTCTGTTTGGCAGCACTCTTTACTGAGGATGCCCATGACTCCGGGCTCTAAATAATCCACACATAACACAGCAAATCCAAAACCCTACCCAGCTCAGCAGCTCTCTGTGTCTAGCTCCCAATCGAGCACTGAGCAATGCAACAGATGTGCTCGGCACTTGCATCTTCATGGTGCCCCCCCAGAATGAGTAGCCTGCCCTGGAGGTCTGTGAGTGCTGGGAAAGTGGGAAGATACAGTTCCAGGTCCCAGAGTGGGCTCCTGGAGAGCCAGTGGAGGTCCTGAGGAAAATCCCTCATCAAGCTCATTTAGATCCCAAACAGTCTCTGCTTAGGCAGCCTGTGGCAGAGCACAGGGACTTCTGAAGGAAGCAAGTCACTTCACCATGGTCTTCTTAGAAAGTACAAATGCAGTTACAAATTTGGGGAATTTACTATCAAATTAATGCATTTTCTGCTCATCTCTACTCCTGACTCAGCAAGAAGCTCAGTTTAAATTTCATGTACTTGTTTTTAAGACTATCTAATGTTTCTTGTAAGACCAAGTGTTCAGTTGCTTGTAAACCCATGAACCCTTGAAAACTTTATCTATCTACCACTCAGCTGTTCTGGGCATCTGTCTCAGGCTGAATGCATCTGGGAAGCTTCAGCAAAAAAAAAAAGGGGGTTTTTTGCTTACAAGAAAGAGATGAGAGAAACAGCATTTTTTTCCTTCGTATTCAAACATGTTCTGTGAATGATCTGTTGATGAACTCTAGCACTTTCTGCCTCTACAGGAGAGGCTTGAAATTTGGCAGATATCAGCAATGTACCTTCAGTTGTTTTTCATGGGGGAAAAGAGAAATAAGTCGAACTAAGAAACCATAGGGAAAAAAGGGCCTCAGATGTCAACCACTCAACAGAAACTGCTTAAGAGTTACAGTCTGAATTCTCTGAAGACACTTGCTCAGTGGAAATTTGTTCAAGTCTGGCAGCTAAATCATAGATGATGACATGGCAGGCACACTGCAGCCTCCTGTTGCAAGTGCCGAGCAGCAGCTCTTGGACCTTGTTTTTCTGTGCCGACAGGGTTGCTGCAGTGCTGTGCACCAGAGCCTGGAGGTGCTTCCAGATGTGCTCCTTTGCTGATACTGAGGTGAATATGCAGCAAGGCTGATGCTGACAGGGCTAGGACCTGGCTGAGGGAGGGAGGGAAGGAGGAAGGGAACCCTACTGCAGTATAAAGGCTGAGGGCCCTCTGCCTGGAGAGGGGAACTGATGCCAAATGTAGAGGTTGATATTGGAGCAGAACCAAGGCAGAAGACAGGATGGAAGCACCAGGAGGAGCAGAAGAAGTCAAATTTGAGAGTATCCTCACCAGATCATACCTTCTGCAGAACCTAGGGTACAGCAAACCCAGGGATTTCTGCTGTGCAGTAATTGTTGTCAGCAAATACATGGGGAAGTGGTTGGCACAGGCTGTGAGTCATTTCTGCCTGCTCCCTGAGCAGAGGTTGTTGGGCTATCAGTATTCCCAGTTATTCTGCTTTTCAAGCATGATGGAATTAACATCTGAGAATAGAGCCAGCCTGCCGGTGAGTCAGGCAGTAGCCAGTGTGATGTCACATGATGGGATTCCTGCTTCTTTGTTTCAGTTTGCCATGTGTAAATCAAGGAAATGACACAAACCCACACAGACCGAAAGTATGGGAAGCTTGTAGGATCAAGCACTCAGCTGTTAGAAGTGACTGGTATAACACTTGCCATCTGAGTCCCATCTGCACAGGCACCATGATAGTGTTGCTTTTACCAGCAGGATTAAAACCCATATGTAAATACATTTTTTTCCCCCCAACAACAACTCTATATATTTCGATGTCCAGGGCAGACAGTTCTCAGGGGAACTGGGGTTGTGTGGGGAAGGGTTGATGTCCTGCTTAATTGCAGCTGTGCAAGATGAGAGGATCCTTGCTTCACCTTCAAGGCCACCGCCCAGGGCAGCCCTTGGTGTTGGTGGTGGTAGGCAGCACCTGTGTCCCTGGCCTGCAGCAAGGCCAAACCACATGGGGTCCTCAGATAAATTATCTACCAAACTCAAACAAGCCCCTATGAGACACATGCAGAGTGAGGCTTTGTGTGAGTTGTAACTTCACCACAGGTGGGGGAACGTAGGACCCTTGCGAAGGCACATCCCACTTCCCTGGCTGAGTATCGGTGCCAGCCTCTGAAGCCAGACACGCTTGATCTCTTGACTTGAACAGAACAAGCTAACATATATCTTTCTAATCTCATTCTAGGAAACAGCTGAATTATTTTAGCTAAAAATTACCAGAAGAGCCTGCCTGAGGCAGACATTCAGCATGGTGTGTTTGAGATCGAGCAAGCCATCACTAATGGGAAGAGTTAAGCAACTTTAACTCCAGACAGAGCTCACAGGGGGAAATTAGAAACTGTCTCTGTGGATAGCTCCACCAGAAAACATGTAGGGGTGTGTGTGAAATCCTGCTGCTACGCATCCGGTTATCCAATTGCTACAGGCAAGTGCTGACCTGTGCTTGTAATGTGGCATTTGCAGGCTTCAGAGGTGGACTTGTTTTACAGACCTACCAGGTGCTTCATGCTTTGCTGTTGAATCAAATGCTGGCAAGAAATGGTATTTTAGTGGTGGGAAAATGTGAAGATAAACCTTTGGCTTTCTCTTTCCATTCAGGAGGTGCAGGCACTGAGGGACAGGACCCTGCTGGTGTGTAGCCCACATGGTGTGTGTGGCAGGTTGCTTTGCAGAAGGGTGTTGTCATCGTGGCTGTGAGTGGTCCAGGCAACTCACCTGGCAACCTCTGCACCAACTGAGGTTTTGGCAGGGAGTTGAAAGGGCTTTGACAGTCACCAACAGGGGGTTAGCAGCTCAAACTTCCAGTCTGCATTTTCCCTTTCTGCAGGAAGAGGTATTTTCTTTTCTTGTTAGACCTCATCTAGAGGTCTGTAAACAGCGCTCCCTCCTTGATGTTGATACCTTCAAATGATTTTATCTTCATCTTAGGGATTTACTTATCCAAACTGTACTGTTTAGTTATTTGATCTTCCCTTTAGTTATTTGATTGTTGTTCATTGTTGATTTTTTTCCAATGTGCCAAGATCTCTTTGACACACTAGTGCCTGCAGTTGCTTTATCTGTTTAGAGGATGGCTCAGACCCAGCAGCACACTGCAGAGAAAAGCCATCTCCCTTCTGCTCAATAACACAATGTTCTTCACCTCTCTACAGGTCCAAATGGGGCCCTCTTATTTTGTAAACCAGCATTTAGTTTGATACTTCTTTTCCATTTGTTAAGCCCTTTTCAGCAACCCCTATGGATTGTTTTTCCAAATGTTTCCTTGCATTGCCCATGTCCCAGCAGGAGCTCTTAGATACTGTTTTCCTTCTCACAAACCCCCATTTGAGAAATATTTTTTTTGTGAGATCATAACTAGAGACCAAACCTCACCCACTCTTCTGCATTACTACGTCCAAAATGATCCTTTAACAGAAAGAGAAAAATGCTTTACAGGTTCATAAGTCTCCAGCTTGGGAAACAATTCTTGTCCATTGACAGTTGCAATGGGCACTCCCTGGGGTCTGGGCAGACTGACAGTTTGGATATATATAGAGAGAAGGGCATTAAAATGGTGACCAAGGCCCTTCAGGAGAAGTCCAGCCCTTGGTTATTCTCTGCACTGAAGCATTCTGCTGAAACTCAGGCAGCAGTTTGAAGAGCTGATTGTTTGGACACAAAGCTAAAAAAAGTAAAAAAATGTAAAAGCAAGTAAAAGCTTTGGAACGGTATATGCGCTTTGTATGTGCAGGTGACACTTCATTTTTACATTCAATGTGCATTAGAATATGAAAGGACTCAATTTCAGCCTAATCTGTAAATGACACCTAAGCCCAACCTGTGAAACATGCACTGCCTGAAGAGCATTTACTAGGATGTCTATGCAGTGCTCATCTTTCTTAAGAAACCTTTTTGACTATTTCTTCCCTGTAGACATTAGAGGTGGAAATAGGAAGGGGTTTGTACCTAACCTCACAATCAAGGAAAGGAGAGAGGCAAAGAGCTTTGTCTGTGTGACTACCCAGTATCATTGCATCAAACGGGCAGTGAACTGGAAGCTTCTCCAAAGCCATGGGAGCCAAATGTCCCACCCTGTTTGCCTGTGGCTCATGAGTTATTTGGTTTCTGCTTTTGTGGTCTGAACCCTTCAAAGCTCTGTCTTATATGGATAAACAAAACCTTGCTACAGTCTATGGACAGACCTGGAAACCATTAGGTGCAGAAACATCACAGGACTTCAAGAATGAAGGCAGACTTCTTTTTAACTGAAAATAATATATGCTTTAAAAGCACAGAACATGGGAATGCACTTGTAATGGCCACTATCAGGAGCTGCTGGCAGTTTCTCTGAAAAGTCCTTTTACTGGAGATTTTTGCTACCCTTCAGGCTTCTGTCCATTTCTATGTTGTTACTTGCACTGTTTAAGCATCGTTAAGTTTAAATGCATAAATTTTCTTTGGCTATTCAACTCCAGCTGATTTTGGGAAGGAATTGGCCAGAATCCCGGAACCTAAAATATTCAAATGTCTGTCTTTCCATTAAAAAGGCTGCCATTTATCTGACAAGTGCAAAATGGAATAGGTAGCTCAGTTCAAGCATCATCTGAGAAACCTGTTGTTGCAAAACCAGGCAAATGGCTTGCACTTAAGCAGATGGTACCTTTGCCAATACTCAATTGTTCCATGGAATGTAAGTATATTTGGTTTCTTAACATGTGTTACTTTTATTATCAGTCTCTTGGTTTCTCTTTCCCCACTCCTTATAAATACTCCAGCCACAACTTGTAGCCTTTACAGGCTCATCCAAGGAGCATGGCCTTTCAGGCACTTCTTTTGAGAGTATTTGTTGTGCTCCAGGAAAGGATATCTTTGTTTCAGGATTGTTTTGGGCATGAGAAATAAAAACCAAAATGGAGATGGTGGCCAGCACAAAGAACCGACCAAAGTAATTTTAATGAATTTCTTTCCATACCTGCCAATCCACCCTCCCCTGCAGGAAAAACAACTCTCAGATGAATAAAAGCATATGGCACAGAAGATGAAGTACCAATGCCAAGTTTGTCTTTGCCTTAGCAGAACTCACTGCAAAATGCTGAACTTGCAGATCTTCTAATCATGCTTGTTCCCACTTCACTGCCTTCTTAGCTGGAATTGTGCAGTCTCACTGTTTAAATCCTCAGTTGGCAGGACATTATTGTGGATGCAGTGCTGTGCAGACACACAGTGCTACATACAAACTACCTGCCATGAGAGTGGTGCATGCTGCAGCAGCAAAGAAAACCCATCAATGAGGTGGGCTAAATATTTGAGAAGGATCTGAAGCTCACACTAACCTGCCTTCTGCATGCACATGGATTACCCATTTTTGACAGGCATGCTTCCTACTGTGCGGTTAGATACCTTGTTCCTGGTTTGTTGTCTTTGAGTTGTGCAGGAGTGAGGCATTCAGTGTAAGTCCCATCATCATGGCTTGCTCTACAGTGAGCAGATAGACAGGGAACCCCACGTTATTTATCCTAAATGAGGTGTGGAGTGTTGTGAGAGGGTGCCCCTCTCTCTGCATAAGCTCAGAGAAAACCCTCAATACCAGCTCAGCGTGTGTCCATCCTTTACAGGTCTATCTGCTCCCAGCTCAGCCCCATCAAGTGAGGCTCTGGGAAGACATGGGGCTGGTGGGTCCTGGTGTGGCACAGGTAACTGGGATGTCACCACCAGCTTGCTTTTCTCTCTTCTGAAGGATGTAGGATGTTGGTCGAATGTCCAGTTCCTCTCAGCAGTACACCTCTCCACAGTTGGGTGACACTGAAGACGAGCATCTAAATTAAGAAGCTAGACATTTAAGGCCTTTATTGGACTCATGTCTATGGGGCCTGAAGCTGAGCAGACTTATATACAAGGAAAAAAATCCCCTGCTGAGTTACTTTAATCTCTCAGACAACGGTGGACATGTGCGTGTTGTGTTCTCTTAGGGATATGTTTCTTTATAGGTGCTCTCGGACCCAGGCCATCATTTTACTTGGACAAGTGCCAGGGCTGTACACCACGGGCTGGGTGAGAGGTGCTGCTCTCCCAGGACCTCTTGCAGCACTTTGGCTTGGAGATGTTTCTTAAGGTGGGGATGAATTCCCCACCTTTGGACCCATGTGTTTCCTACCACTGTGGGTAAACAATGCCTCTCTTTCCAGAAAGTAGGAGATACCTGACATGGTTATGAAATTAATGGACCAGGGAACTCCTTTGTTTAAATGAATGCTAAGAGAAGCAGTGGTAGGCTTGATTTTTTACATGGTTAATGTTCCCAATCCTCTTCTCAGTCCTCTCATGGCAACTGTGAACTTTGCAGCTCAAAGTCACATGAATCTCTGTTCAGCAGAAATGTAAATGTTTTGTTAAAACTGTTCTTAACAAGTTTAATTCATTTAATCAGCTTGATTAACTGTGGAGCTTTATGGTCTTTAATTGGGAAGGATTTGCTATAAATTAACATTTTCTGCAATGTTATGAAGAATGTGGCTGTGTGCATGATCTTGCTGCCTCGGCAGTGGCATAGGAGGTGCCTGTCTCTGGCACTCAGCCACTCCCCTGCAGCTCGACTCTTTCAGTGCCCTGGAGACCTTTGGGTGCTAAGACTGCCCTCAAGGCCAGGAACATGCTGGGCAAGGGGCACGATGTAGCTGGAAGTGTCTCCACAGACACTATTTCTTTTCTCTTGTGTTTGCATCTCCTAGATGATTAATCTCCTCTTCCAGTAAAAATGCAGCCTGCCTCTTTTTCTGACAAGTCCCACAAGAAAGCAAGTGCAGATGTCCACAACAGCCTTCTCCTTGTTTTGGTTCATAACCAGCCCCAGCCTGCACCTAGTTTTCAAAGTCTCCAGGTATATGACTGGAAAGAAGGGAAAAAAGAGGAATGATCAGAAGATCTCAACTTGGGTGCACGTCCCAACTGGTCTTTCCTCATTTCCATTTAATGTGGTAGACTGACAGGCTATAAAATATGTCCAGCCAGAGAGAACATAAATTTGTTTTACTTTGTCCAACCTCGTTTTTCAGAGCTGAATGTCCAGTTGTGTACCTGTATGAAACCTCCCAGACCCTGGAGGCTTAATGCAGCAATATTAATTCTTTTAAATAGGCAGTTTATTGTCCACACGACACTTTTCTGTGCCTTTTGGCCAATATCCCAGACTAGAGAAACCAAGGAGAGATTGAAAACAAATGAACTATTCCCTTAGAGTCTGCCCAAAGCAACGGAGCAAGCAGAGCATCAGCGCAGTGTCTGCAGTGGTGGATTTGCTCTTTGCTGGGCAGGCACTGTTCTCCCTGGCGCTGTAGAGCCGCTGTACAGCTGTCCTAGGTTAAAATGTAAGATGTGCCCAAAGAGTGTATTCTATCACCATCTCCATGAGCTGCTGAA
>VZUA01049757.1:0-20574 GCA_013401035.1 Horornis vulcanius
CTACCTGGTGTTCCTGAGTCTCAGTTTCATCTAGGTAGGAATGGTTGGTTCCCCCCACTGGGTGGAGCATCTCACAATGGGATGATGTAATGTTTTCAGTCATGTGGTGAGCCTTAAAGGCCCATTACCAGAAGATATCCCCTGGAGGGAGGACCGGTTGTGGAAGAGATAAGGAACACTGCCCCACCTGGTTTTAACAGCTGGNGCTGGGCCATTATCAAAAGGCACCTGCCCCCTCCCCGCTGGAGTTGTGAGGAATGGGTTATACACGAGATAAAGAAAACTTCTCCCTAACCAGTTTCAACATAAGGAAAAATAGAATAAACTGTTTTCTTTTGGTTACATAACCCACGACAGCTACACAGACCTGGCTTTGTCTCGCCTCCTGAATGTGGTGTCACAATTAACTGCTGTGCTTGGGGCACCTCCATGGGAGGAATGCAAAAGAGACTGCTGACTGTACCCCTCAGTCAAGCTCCTGTGGGAGAAATACCTGACCAGGACCTCCCATGTCACCTCCTGTCAGTCAGACATCTCCCTGGTGGGGATGAGCCGGGGGTCAGGACAACAGAAAGTACTTCACCCAACCTCTTACCCTCTGGGTGCATCACACACTGGCACTGCCCAGCTGCCACAGGGCCCAGAGTACACTGAGGCATTTTCCAAGCCTGAGGTCTTGTCACCAAAAAGCTCCTGAGTTTGCAGAGGGCTGTGTGCTCCCATTCGTGGTGTTCCTGCCCTGCCTGGAGAAGGCTTTGAGGTGTGAGGACAGCATGTTGCCAGCACCAGAGAGGCACATACTGGGGGAGCAGGGTTTGTGCCCTGATGTGTCTGGTGTCAGAGCAGAAGTGGGGGCTGGTGTAGTCTCTGGATGCAGCACCCTGTAACTTTAGCTCCAGGCCATTCCTATTTGTCTTTGCTTCTTGCATGTTGTGAATAGATATTAGCTTAAGCTCAATGGACTCCACGTAGGTCTTGGAACCAGATGATTCAAGCTGGGATTTCTTCTGTATCTCGGGTTTCACATATTATCTTTAGCTGCATTTTAATTGTGAGAGTTTCCTTTTTTGATTCATGAGATGTTTTACCTAGGTGCCATTCCTTCACAGCTGTAAATATCCCAAATAAATCCCATTCCTGGAATACGTGAGGGTGAAGAAGAAGTGCCCTACAACATAACAGGTCAGGTTTTTATCACAACTCTTCATCTGGAAAACCATTGGGAACATGTCCACAGAAAATGTCTGGCACTAGTCTGGAAAACAACATATAATGTCAGCAGAGTCCTAAAGAGAGGAAGGTAACACAGTTAAACAAAGCCTGGATTGGGTTTAGCTCACCTAAACCAACTTCAAGCAACAAACTTCTCTGACTGCAGCTAAGCTCAGGTCCTGCTGGTACTGGGAAACAAAATTCCTCTTTTCCTAGCTGCCTGATTTTTTGAGGATCATTCCTGACAAGCTGCAGTAACCCTTGGCATGTTTTATACATCCTGAGCCACGAGAGGCCAGGAAGAGGCTGGTGGCCAAAAATGAGTTGGTCTGGTCCTATGTGGACTTGTCAAACCTCATGCAATAAATTCTCATTTCCTGCTGCTTCCTGCCCTGCCAGCCATTTGTCCTCAGTGACTGCAGTAGTTCTGTTTGGACCATGCAGCAGGAGAGGGACTAGAAGGTACCTCCAAAGTGGGTCCTGTATTGGAGAACCCACCCCTCAAAACCGACACCTTTTCCATCTGTGGGTTGGTGTTGGGAGCCATCCTGCCTTGCGAGGGGCCTTGCGCTGGGGCGACAAGAATACTCAGAAGAGTTACTGACTTCTTCCCTTGGCTCTTCTCCCATGCCAGGCCCAAAACTTCTCTGTCCCTGCTTACCACAGGGTGGAAAAAAGCAGTAATACAAGTTGTGAACACTCCCTCTAAGTAGACCGCAGTGTGTTTGGACTATCAGCCCGAGTTTCGCATCGCTGCATGGGGTCTGCATCCCACCCCGGAACCTGCTGACTTGTCTGGGCAGGTACAGGTGTTACCGGCACTGTAATACCTCTAAGGACTGGTTTGACAGGTTGCTCCTGCCTTTTGCTAACTCCCACTCCCAAATTAATTTGGAGCAGCTTGCCAATGGCTGCCCCATCTCACAGGTGCCCCAGAGCTGGGTTTCCCTGTTCTGCTTACACACTGTTGGCCAAGGCCCAAACCACTCTGAGGTTTATTGCTCTCCTTGCTGTTGGGCTGTTTCAACAGCATCTGATGTGATACCAGAAGTGTCACAGCCTAGGTGTAGCTGAGGATGGCCCCATCCCCGTGGGTCTCCCAAGAACCACCCATACGATTGCATCTGACTTGGGAAACCATGGCTGGAGTGGAGGGCAGTGCATTCCTGGGGTCTGGAGGGTAAGCTGCCTCCTGATTCCCCTACCCGCGCTGCCATGCCCACCTCACAAAAGAAATCCCTCCTGAGGAAGGCAGTGAGTGAGGGGGGCTCTGAATCCCCCAGTGCCTGAGGTGCTTTTGTCAGCCTGCTGGATCCTGGCTGATGGATGGCTGCAGGCAGCAAATTTGAGCAGCATCTTCATGCCAATTTAAATAAATAAATGAGTCTGAATACTTCGCCGTGCAGAATGGCATCTCATTCAGCCGTTCAAACATCAAATACCTCCGGGATTCTTTGGGTCTCGATTTGCAGAACTATTTCCCTTTCAAGTGCTCTTTTATTTTTCTTTTTACTTATTTAAACCTGTTTTTCCTGTAATGAACAATCCTTGCACGTGAAAGCAGGCAGCTTTTAGATGTTGGTGGAGCTTTCCTCCAGACTGAGGGAGGGATCAGCAGACTCTCTTTAAAAAGATCTTCCCCAGCCCTTGCAGCTGGTGGGGATGCTGTGTGATGTTCTGTTTTTGTTTGAGTTCCCCAGGTCTGCCAGATTGCTCACAGGGAGCTTGTTGCTCACAGCCAAGGTTGAGTTGATGTGCTGGTGCTGAGGGGAAGGTCTTGCCCACCTGGGGCCAAGTAGCTGCTGTGGGAGCTGCTGCTGGTGGCAGTTGCAGCCCTTCCTCAGCCCTTTAGATGGGTCTCAGGAGCTGGAAGGTGGGAAGAACATGTATGTATCCAAAATACCACAAGATGCCTTGAGGACAGAACAAGCTCAGGCCTGGTGAAGCTGCATTTACCATCAGTGGGATGGGTGAAATTGATGAGGTGGGGAGAAGGGTGAGGAGGTGATGTCTGTTGGGCGCATCCCCTCTGCTGAGCCCCTTTCATTTTTCTGAGAGCTCTGGGCCCTGAAGGTTGCAAAGAACCACTTGGATAAGCTACCTGAGGCACCTCAGAGGCTGGAAGAACAGAACACAAATGTAAAGAAGCTGGTATTATTTTTGCCAAACACAAGAATATTGGGCAATCTAATTCATGTGTTTGAATGAACACCTGGGCGTGATACACAGCAGAGCTTCCTCAGAAGCACAGGAGTTTCCCTGTGAATAATCTAAAACAAACACCTAGCCAATCTCTAATCAAGGCATGATGGATCAGTACATTAATGTAGGGGCTTAGTTAAATTAGCATGATCTGTGTTACTGTTGTTGGTCATGGCAGTGTTTTTTGACTACATCATTCCATCCACATACCCCCTTACACTGATCATCCTCTCCTGCCTTCAGGTAATCTGCTCAGTGCAGGGGCCAGGTATGGCACACCACAGGTATTTAGGAACAAGCTGTGGAGTTTCAGGGCACGCATGAAGGCTCAGGCTCCTGCAAAGTAGCCAAGAGCTGTTCTCTGAGCATAGTTTCCTTTCGCTGACACTTGTGTCCTCGTGCTTTTGCACCACACTTTTGTGTGCAGCAGTGCTGCCTCTGCAAGGCTGTGCTGGCTTTTTGCACTGATGTAGGAGGAACTGCAGGGGGTTTCTCCTGGTGCCTTTCCGATGGTGTCTGGTCTCCCTCTAGCAGCAGTCACCGTGAACAAAAGGCTGCACATCAGCCAGGTCATAAAGGAATGGTTTGGCCTCGTGTTTTAGACACATTGAGTAAAATACAGTGCAAACTCTGCTGTATCCTTTCAGCTCCTCCATTTACCTGCCAGCTCCTCATGAGCCCCAGCTCCCTTCCCTGTGCTGCAGATAATGGAGAATTGACTCTGTCCCTGTTGTGGATCTTCCCTGGGAGCTGTGGGGATGATACACTCCCCAGGGGGCTGATCTTCCCTGGTCTCTCTCATTTCCAACCAGTTCGTGTGCTCATTGTAGCCAGAACAAGGGAGAGTAAGAGTGTCTCTCTGACATATCTCGGTTAGCCAACAATGGCACCTGCTCCCCTGTGGGAATGCCACTCTTGCTGGAGTGATAAACTAGAGGTATTTGGGGATTTGAGAGGAGAGCAAGAAACCTCTTGAGCAAGACATCGCTGTACATCTCTGCAAACAGACACCACCAGCACATAGAAGCTGAGTTCAGAAGACTGGGGAGCCCTGTCCTTAGTTCTGTGGAAACAGGGGTTTCTGCCACTGCTGGGGTGGTTTGCAAACCTTTTCTCAGATCTCAGCCATTAGAAGGGGACTAAATCCGTTTTACAGTCCTCAGCCTCCCAAGTCTGTGTCAGCACCTTTCAGCTCTCCCTGTCTGTTGCCAAGAGCCAGCTCTGGGAGCTGTTTGATGGGACGAAGTTCAGGGCACCTGGGCCAGCACTACAAGTGGCCAAGGACCAGGACTGAGTGACAGCTCAGTCACTCAGTCCCTCCTCAGCTTTCTATGCCAGCACTATCCCTCTCTACCCTCCGCTCTTCAGCTCTTTCCTATGCTCAAGGTAACAAAATCCAGTTTTGCCCACATGATCACCCTGCCACTACCTGTGCTGGCTCCTCTCCAGTTTCCCCAGTCCTCAGAGATGTGTGTCTCCCTCTGCTCCCTCATGTGCGTGGTCCCTGTGAAGCACCAGCTCAGCAAGGCTGAGTGGAGTTTGCTGCATCTTGCTGATGTTTCCCAGGCCCCATGCACTTCTGGAGTTGCCATCCACAGCACAACCCCCACGGTGGGAACGATTCCAAAACTGAGTGCTCCAAGCAGCTGGGCTGCACGTGAGTCCATTTGCCAAGCCCAGCTGGGGGACTGATCTGGGTAAAAAAAATCCTTTTTTTTTTTTCTTTTTTTTCTTTTTCCCCCTGTGTCATTTTTTAATCCAGATGAGGTCCTCAACCTGGTTTCCTCTGGCTCCTCTGAAAGAGCCAAAGGGCAGCCTGGGGGTAGGCTGGAGGATGCAGACACAGCAGTTTAGCCCACCAGCAACAGAGCTACAATGTCATCAGACCAAGGCAAGTTCAAACATCAAACTCTGGAGCCACTTTCTTCCCTTCTTCCCCACAGATCAGGAATGACACCTTCCTACAGAATAGCTGGTGCCCAGGGAGCACACCCACTGCTCCCAGCTCGCAGGAGCTGGCTCAGATTAGAGATTCCTTCTCCTGTGCTGCTGAAGCCCTTTGAAATGTGTTTACATACCAGGCGGGAATAAAAAGTCAGAATTTTATTTGTGTTCAGCCAGGGAAATTATTCCAGTTTGAAAACCCTTGTGTGACTTGGTTTTTTTTGATCGTGCTAGCAAAACCAAATAAAAGCACTGAAGTGGGCATGGAGAAATCACCAGATCAGGATGCTTGACCATCCCAGCTCCACAGGGCTTTCTCTCTGGAGGTTGTCCGATGTGGTGTGTCACACCAAACCCTTTTGGTTTTAATGCCCATTGTATTTCCCTAATGTGTCGGTAGGTTTTCCCCACCAAGTCCACATGCCAGAGCCCCCTTTTGTACTACTTTCCTGCTATGTGCCCACACCAGATGATCTGCTTAACACAGTTTGGTGAACATGCCTTCTAATGAGGCCACCACAACCCCAGCATTGCTGCCTGGGAGTGTTTCTGCAGTGACACTGCTGCAGTTCATGCCTCTCAGAGCTATTTTCCACCACAAGGACTTCATCAGCACCGGATAAATTGGGAGCCTGGAGCAGCTCCCTTTGCCATCCTCCTTTGAACTCATTAGTGAAGATGCCAAGGCTTGACTGGATATTTAGTTCGCTGGCACTTCCTTAGGCCTCTGTGCCCTAAATAGCACTCAGCAGTCATTTATCATCGCAGCCCAGGTCCTCCAGGCAGCACACTTTCACATAGCTGTATTTATAGCCTTGTCAATTTTCATTCTCTTTTTCAGAAACAGAAGTACTGATATCCTCTGCTGAAATTTCCTGTCGAAGCTGCCACCCACCTGTGGTTCAATAAACACCAGCCACCTCTCAAGCAAAGTTTGTCACAACGTAATCTTCTCTCATCCTTTTATCTCCAGTAGCTGTGTCTGCTCTTGTTGTGGAAATTACTCTCATTTCTGTGCTACTGGGCACCAAATTGGCCTACCCAATGGATGCAGAACCTTACTAACCTTTGGACCTCACATCTCTCCCCTGTCACAGAGTCATAGAATTGTTTAGGCTGGAAAATATATCCAAGATCAAGTCCAGCCATCAACCCAGCACTGCCATGTTCGCCACCTGTTTTGATTTGTGTCACAGGGTTTGACTGCCCTGAGTACAGCAAAACCAGCATGCGTCCATCTGGTAGTGAAGTGTGGGAGAGGCTGTGGCAAAAGGCTCAGTGCAGCAGCCTGATTCCCAGCTTCCCTATGTGGGGGATCCCACAAAGTCTGCAGCCAGTTTGGCAAACAGCCCACAGGACCATCTATTTCTCCAGGAATCACAGCCCTGCTCCAATGCTCCAGCTTGAGAAATTGGTCTAATTAGAGAAGAGTGCTTCTCCTGCTTGGAGAGCCTCAGGTCCCCAGCCCACTTAAAGCTCCACATAAGACCATTAGCAGGGCAACGTGTCTCCCCAGAATGACACATCCACTCGCATACTTGGCAGGTGGCCAACCAGATGTAGCCAGGCTGTCTGGAGGTGCCAAGCATATCAATTAACAGCGGCTTCGTGGTGGGGTTGGCAATGGCAGCTGCAACCTGCAGGCTTGTTCAGCCGCCCCACCTTGCTTCCAGGCACTGCATAGTTCTCTTGCACCTCTCTCTCCAAACAGACACTGCCGGGGATCAAGGAGATCACAGCAAGGATCCCTTGGTGCCAAACAGCTGCAGGACCTCAGTGACTTAGCAAAAATGAAGTCCCATGGCAAAAAGCACCAACTAATATGTGCCTCAGCTAAATCATTGAATATTGTACCTTATTGCTAAGTGCTGTATCTCTTTGGGTTTTTTCATGCTGACTTGAGCTGCAGTTCTGCAAACAGAGTCACTTCATGCAGGTGAACAGCCCTTTAGGGTTTGGGAGGGAGGCTGCCACGTTCCTTGCTTGCTGCAGCAGGCACAAGCTGCTTTATTAGGTCTTAATTACATCCTTGCTATCCAAAATTCTTAAATTTGCCACTAAAGACAGACAGAAACAAAAATGTCACACTTTTGCAGTTCAGATATTTGCAGCCATAAATACACTCATTTACTAATGGTTACACTTCTCTTCTAATTTTTCCCCCTCCAGACATTTGCAAAAGCTCTTTTCATATTCCCATCACACCTTTAGCAAGCAGTAAGCCATTCTATGTTTTGTTGCTCTTATCTTGTCTCTGAAAACTTTTATTGACTGCATGTTGGTTTTGTATCCTCACCATTTCCATTTCCCATCTAGCCTTTTTGGGGGGTGTTCGTTTGTTTTTGAGGTTTTGTTGGGGTTTTTTTTTTATTATTTTGCTGTTGTTGTTTCAAGCCTTCAGATCTCCAAGAAGTCTCTTGGGGAGCTATTTTGGTTATTCCTCAATGCAGCAGCTAAGAAATCCTGGAAGAGCTACAACAGGAACAATAAGTAAAAGCAGAGTTGACTCCAGAATGCATTTGGATTAAGGGGTGGGGAGTTCAGTAAATTATTGAACTACTTGGATGAAGAATTAATATCAAAACCTATTTTGCCTTAGTGCCTGACTCTCATTTGCATTTAAGAGCTGTAAGTGTTTTAGGGATGAGCTGAAGCTGCTTCTCTGTATGTTTCTTGCTTCAAAGAGAGGGATGGGCCACTTCTCTCCTTACATAGCAAGGAGAGCATATCTGCAGGGCTGGGGCCATCCTCCATGCTCAACCAATGAGCAGCACCTGGCAAGTCCAATCAGCAATGAGTTTCTGCTTCTGCCCTCACAACCACCCTGCAGCAGCACCCACAGCAAGCTTTAGCCAAGGCTACACTGTGTGACCCACACTCTACTTTGCCTAAAACTAGGCACAGAGGCGTCCCTTTCTTGGTGCGGGTGGCTGGTGGCCCTCACACAGCAGGTCTGAAGATTTGATGGAGACAAGGCCCTGGGGCTCTCCCCTCCCCTTGTACACTACCCATGTGCATGGGATAACCCTCTCCCTAGCTGTATGAGCAGGACCCTGCCTGGCTGCCTTAGAGGTAATGGATGCACCGTAGGTTTGGCCATTTTGCTGAGCAGGTTTGCAGCCAAGACAGGTGTCAAGGGGCTGTGGCACTAACAAGGGCAGGAGGAGCCCCAAGTACACAGGCAAACATAAACAGCTACCTGTTGTGCTTCAATGCCAACTGCCTTTGGAGCCTCTGGAGTGAGGGACTTTATGAATCTCTGAGACATGAAACCACTAATAGCTCAGTTTTGATCCCACTACTTTGAAAGGAGTCCTGAATTTTCCAAAGCAACCAACTCTCATCAGAGATTGGAGGCTGCTGCCTTTGCCCATTTTCACTTTGGTTGGGAGCTCTCTGAGTTGTGTGTTTGGAAATGCCCGACTACCTCAAGGAACCTCAGTTTTGGATGACTGGGCTTGTGGCTGCTTTTGGAAACAAACCACTGTGACTTCTCAAGATGTTTTGGTGGCTGATGGCCACCTTAGTGCTGTAGTAACCACAAAGTTTTGTGTAGAAGCATTTCTGTAACTTCTAAAGTGGGACATGTGGAGTTGTCTGACCTTCCAGAAACTCTTGCTCTCTGAGTCTTAACTTTCCTTGTTACCAGTCCTTTGGACATCGAAGCAGCTGGTTCACTGAGGACCTTGCTCTGCAGAAAGGGCCTGGTGTTGTTTTCCACCATCAATTGTTTTTTGTAAAGAAGAGAAAAACTCTTTGCCCAGCTCAGGCAAAACTAGCAGAAGAAATGCAGAGTTTCTAGGTCATGCTGTTTTTGAGAGATGAGACACTTGAAACACCTAGCAGCGAGAGGGCCAATGGCCAAGCATTGCACATCCCAGAAGATCGAATCCTCTTTCACATGCCTTGGAAACACCTTGTCTCTTCTCACAGGGCACCTGCTCTTTGCACCTCAGCAAGCCCATGGGTGAACTGATGCCTATTTGGAGGAAGCATAGAGGGGAAGATTCACTTTCAAGCAAGACGCCATAATGCTGCCACTGTCCTATCTGCTCTGGCTCTCTGGAGCATTCCCAGCCTTTTTCTTTCCATGCTCCACTGGAGTCTAATCCTGCATGCAGAAAATTTCTCATGCATTTTGCTCTTATTCCTTCAGAGCATCTATTTTCTCTTTCATTCTGTCTGGCTGTTCAACAGCCTGAACTCAGTTACTGTAATTCCTCCATCTTCAGTGATGTTCTCAGCTCCACATAGTAAATATTAACAGCTTACACGTATCTTGGGGTTTCTATGCAAGGGCTCCAAATAGCTTTATGGTTCATACGCACATGGGGCTCACTTTATTCACCAGCAAAATACAGCCACCAATGAGACAGCAGTTGTTTAGCAACCTACAGTGACAACACAAAATTGTTAGGACGGGAAATGAAGATAAATATCGTATCCATTTGAAACTCCAGGAGGGGATTTGAGTTGGCAGAATGTAAGTACTCATGCTGAATTTTTGCCAGAATGCTTTGAATAGCATTCCTATGCTTACAGAAAGAGCTATAGGATTTAAAATACCTAACCCATCCCTGGTGGTTTATTTACAATGCACATTAATGTCATGGACATTTTAGGGTGCCAGTGATGCTCTTCACTGGAGAAAGGCAAGTCACTTGAGTAATGAACTGTACAGGATTACTCTAAAGCCCTTCCTCAGACATTCTGAGGAATGAAAAATCAGATTACTTTGTATAAACAACTATCTATTATCTATCAAATTAAATTATATTTATATCTTTTGGGCAGATTTGCCATCCAGCTATGGCTATCTCCACCCTGAGAAGACACCAGGCCAGTTGTGGCATTTTTTTCAGTCATGCCACAAACTCTTGGATCTCCTAACACTAAATGCCTTAATGTGGTGGGGGGAAACAAAAGAGGAGAGGGGAGAGGAACATATTCCTTCCTCTTCCAAGCATGGTGGCTGAGGGAGCAGGGGCTCTGGTTGAGGATGCTGCATTACCCTTGCGTGATCCAGAGACCATTGGTGGCATCAAGTGGCACTCGTTCACCATATGCCTCTTCCCTATTGGAAAGTTCAGGTGTGACAAAAGCAACAAAGTGAATGGCAAAAAGCCAGCCTGTCTGAGCTTCAGCTGATGCCTTGGCTGCTGAAGGAATCCCAAGCCTTGTGTGACTTACCCACAGGCCATGTACTGGAGCTGAGCATTAACTGCTGGTCATGACCCTCCCTAGCTATTTTCTGCTATTTAAAGATTTTGTTATAAATGGGTGTGCTGTTCAGCTAATGGAGAGCTTACAATAAAGAAGTGCCTGGTGATCCTTTAGCTACAGACATGCTGAGAACCTCAGTTTTTGGTGGCATCCAAAGGCCTATCTCACTGGCCTGAGCACCTCCTATGACCCTCAGCCAGTGACCAGGGCTTCAGGGACATGCAAACATTACCACTACCCCTGTTCTAGGATAGAACTTCTCATTTCTACCCTTGTCTTGCAGGTCGATAGCTCTTGAAAAATAACACTAGCTGCCTTCAAGACAAACTTATCCTGCATATCCAGATGTTAATTTGTCGGCTTCTCTCCAGCAGTCCTGTGAAGCATAGCTGCACTGTTTTTCTCTGTCTAGGTCTTTACATTTCTAGTAGTTTTGAATGTCACTTCAATGCAAAAAAGGCCCTTGCTCATTTCTAGAGATCACTCTGGTTCTGTCCTCTTCCAGCCACTCCTTCATTTTAAAGGGGCAGGGGAGAGGAGGTTTTTCCACTGTTGTTACAACCTGCATCTTCCCCTCGCTCCCTAAGGACAATTTTAAATACTGATATTGGCTCATGAGCCTCCTGCCCCTTGTACACAATGTTCAGTCTGTTCCTTTGACCTGGACTCCTAAGCCATGGCTTACAGAGCATGCACAGAAAACCTACTTTCCTCATCTTTTTCCCAGTGGCTGTACAGGCACAGCTTAGTGTGATCCACCCGCTCCTACCCACTTTATTTTTTTGCACTTCCTAAACTGGTAATGATGCCTAAGGATCCATTTGTTTTGCATGATCTGCTTTATATAAGTGTGTTGGCAATTCTTAAACTTTTATCTGGAGCATCCACTTGCTGGAATATTTCCCATTGGAACAATTCTTGGTATAAGTTCACAAATACCAGAGATAAATGGGATGGGAGAACAAGCAAGAAAAACTTGTTTATACAGCTATTGAGATATGTGCCAGGTTAGGGAACATAGAATAGGACAAAACCTTTTCAACTCCATTTTAGTCCATACTAGGATCACACTATCCTGTTAAATAGCCACACAACAATCTGGAGGATAGGACCCCGGGGTCAAATGACATTTTGGAGCAGCCCTGGACAGCAAGACCAGGCTGCGTTCAGATACCTGAACTCTCTGCTCCTTGCAGGGCAGAGGCAAAGGCTGAGGACAGGACTGAGGGACTGCCAGCCCCTGCCATATTCATCCTTGGGGCAAGGCACCAAACCTCCTGCAACTCTTCTGCCTTTGCCTCCACGCCACTGAATGTCACCTCCCTGTGAGGGCTGGAAGGGTCTCGACAGGAGGAGCCTGTGCTGGCACGTTCAGCACACCCAGCCTCCTTGGAAACTACAGGGGGACAGGGAAACACAAGCATCTGCAGGTAGTTTGGCAGCACATGGAATCCTGCAGGGCAAAACTGTGTCAGCAGGACCTGGAGGGGGCACAGGCAGAGAGCCACCCACTCACACACACAAGGAATCCCTGCTGTGCCTTCCAAAGAAACAGGATTTCTCATCGCTCTGATCCTGCCCACATATTTCTCAGTGAACTCAGGTCTTGCCTCTGGGCACTCAGTGCTACTTAATTTATCCAAAGGGATAAATCCTCTCCTACTTTCCAAGCTGGTATGCCACAAGTGCCTCAAACATGCACACCACACATCAGGGCTTGGCTACACATTGGCCTTAATTACACCAACCCATGCTACATCATCCTAATCCCCTCTCATTCCCCTTCGTCCTAAGGTGACAAGCCTGGAAGCAAATATAAACGCAGGAAAGAACCCCTTCTCCTCTGATCCCTTTTAGCACCCTCCTGCCTTTGCCTGGTGCCTCACCGCAACGCCCCGGAGGTACCAGGTGCTGCGGGTCATCCTCGAGGCCTCCCGTGTTTGCTGGGGGAAGGCTCTCAGTGAGCGAGGCAGGCTGAAAAGACGGCTGGAGCCGGGAGGGAAGAGCCTTGCTTGCCGCCTGCCGTCAGAAATCTGCACTGAAGAGGAGGATTGCCGTGATTCCAACGCCTCGGCCAGCAAGTCCAGGCCTGGGCTCACGCCGGTGTGCCCCCAGCAGGACCCCTCCTCTCGTCGCTAGACACCTCCCTGCTCTGACACGAGGGTGCCCGTCTGCTTCTTCAAGGCACCACGACAGAGTTGTGACTTCTAGCTGTGCACTACCAGGTGCCTGTACAGGGAAACTTCATTATAAACTCCACCTGACCTCTACACCTTTCCAGATGGCCTACGTTAAGGGAAAAAAACCATGCATTTTACCTACAAAAAACAATAACCTGTATTTATGGCTTGACTCTAAGCTATAATTCACTGCCAAAGCACAGCAAATAAGTAAACAAAGGCCTTATGCTTTTAAGTCACCTGCAAGGCTTCAGGCAACTTTTTCAGCAGAAGCTTTCCTCCTGCAAGGTGCAAATCTTTGTTCAGAACAAATAGGTTTCACCAGGAAGAGCTGTCACACCCACACACATTATAACGAAGAGAGCAAGCCACACGGATGCCAGTGACTGTAGCTATAAGTTATTTATTCTGCAAAATAGAGGTATCTTCTATGGAGTTGAACACTGGAATCACAGCATTATGAACTGAGTTGTGGAAACATTATGACAGCACGCACACACACACAGGGGCACGCACATGTACACCTACACACACACACACACACACACATACAGCCTTTGTACCAGCCCGACTCCTGCATGATCCACAAGGAGCCCTCTCTGCACCTTTATTTGCAAAAAACCTGCCATGAGGGCTGCATTCAAGACCCCTTCCCCTATTCACAGGGCTTCCCAGGGCTGGGCAGGATTGGGAGCATGGCACAGGCAACGTGTAGTGCACAAGATCCCCTGCTCAGTGTGCAGCACATCCTGGATAGGAATTAGTTCTGGGCAGAACGCAGCCCTCAGTGGAACACTCACTCTTGCCTCAGTCTTTGCTTACACAGACAAGCACAAGGTGTCTGCAGGAGGCAGATACACGTTAGGACACAGTCAGTGCTCCCTGCTCGCCATGGTCCATGTTCCAAAGCCGGTAAAACTCTGCAAAATCGACGTAGGGCTCCACACGCCCATCCTCATCTGGCTGGAGTGAGTGGGTGGGTCGGGAGCGGAAGAGACCTCCATCTGAACTCGAGCTGCTGCTCTGTGTGTGAGTATTGGTCGACTGCAGCGTCACAGTTGGGCTTTGGCTAAGGAGGGAAAAACAGAGAACATAAACATCTTTATTCTGCTCCACCTTACGCACTGGACAAGAAAAGCACCAGAACAAGCACCACTTTCTTCACAGATCAAGCTATCCTAGCAGACAGGTAAAAATTTGCAGTCACTTGGTCTATGAGAGCACTAAAAGTGTCAAGAACTGTTTTGAATTGACAGATACCAAAGGTATCTGATTCACATTAACTGGAAGGCCTTAAGTACAACCAGGCATCTGAAGAACAGAGAGGAAGCAGAAAAAGCCAGGCATGCACTCTGCTGGCCTCCCCATACCCAGAACAATATGAGCTTTACAGGAAGAGTCTGGCAGCGAGGAAAGCTATTCTTGAATGACCTGTGCTGCAGCCAAAGCAGCTTTAGTGCGTCAGCCTCATTGTTTCTGGGGCTACAGAGCACAATACCCACAGTGCTTCTTCACTGTGCAGTGTGTACACACCATGCTGTGCCAAGGGCCCAGTCTAAACCACAGCCACTAACTAGTACGACCTGCAGAGTGTATCCAAAGAGGACCCAGTTCTAACCTTTATCCACTTTTTTTTTTCCCCTGAGCTGTGCCTGTAAGCAAATCAACGTCAGGAGTGCAGCCTCTCTAAGAGTCTTAGAGGTGACCCGCATAATTCCTCTTCCTTGCCGAAATGAAGGGCACACCCACACTCCCTCTGTGCACAGCACCCAACACACTTGGCACATGAGATCCAAAGAGAAGGGCTGCTCATTGCCAGAATGCCCTCCACAAACAGCAGCAGATGCTGCTCCCAAGGCATGTCGCCAGAGCTGGCTTCAGAGCTGTTGCTTCACTTATTCCCACTCCTCACACAGTCACTTTCTAGCTAACACATTATGCTGGCTGTCAATACTGTGGTGAGGGGGGGGCATACTCCAAATAAAGGACTGACTGACAGGTAACTAACAGCTGTCTCTGCTTTTCAACCACTTCATACAGCGTGAGGTGCAGGGCAAACTGTGGGTAGCAAGAGAGCAGTACTTTACTTAGTGAGTGTGGGGGTGGCTTCATCCAGAGTTGAGCTGCTGTGGGCACCATTGACCATCTGGCCTTGAGAAGGCATGACAAGAGACAGCATGACACTTGTCTTGCTTGTGCTTTGAGAGCTGGAATATGGCACAGAGACCGGGTAGACACGGCCTCCTGAGAAGGGAGAAAACAGAAGTTACAAAATGCAGTTCAGACATGAGCAACTGGGGTACAGCACAGCAGCAAAAATCCCCAATATTTTGTATCAAAGTGCCCTTGATGCTGTACTGTATCCTGTCAAATTGTCACAGATTCCACATCTCAAAAACCAATAATCTGTTTAATATGAAAATTTCTTCTACACCAACTTCCTCCTGTCCCAATGTGAGGTGAGCACTGGATCAATCAAGAGATCTTATCTTCCTCACCCCATTTTTTTTCATTCTCTCTCCAACACACCTTGCGTTGGTGTCAGCGTGGGCTGGCTCATCTCACCAAGGGGGTACCCAAAATTCCTCACAAGCAGTGTCATGTCTTCGTGACGGGGACAGAATTTGGACCGCTCCCCACCACTGGCAAAAGTGTCACAGTGAATGCGCTTAACCCGGTCCACCACTGCTTGTGCCACAGCATCCAGTGATGTCTGCTTGGCAAACTCTGTGGCTATCATGGCTGCAATTTCCTGAGCAGAGAAGGGAAAAAAAAAATCACCAGAGGAAAAATTTCTAGGTTTTGGAGGAACTCTTACTGCCATCTGATCTAAGAGTTTTTATGACAACTCATCTGACTGTGCTGCTTACCTGCTGATAATGTGCCTCTGTGTCTTGAGTCATCCCACTCCCTTTAATGGGCTACTCCTAAGGGACAGGCAGCTGCCTAGAACTGGCTTGGCAAAGCAGCTCCCATATTATTAGACTGGAATGGGGTGGCGCAGGCTTTCAGCCTGGCCGCACTGACAGCAAAGAAGAGGAGGACAGCCTGTATGAGAGCAGGTGACATGGCTGGAGTGAGTCAGTAGCCACAAGAATGTCTCCCTTGTGAGCAGGCTCACCTGGTTGGCCTGCCCAGGCCCATGAGCTGCCTCCAGAGCTTTGTAGAGCCCTTCCGACATGAGCACCAAGAAGCCCGTCACCCCATCCAGCAAGTGCCCTCCGTGGATTTCAGGCTCTGCTATGATGGGCTTAGATTTAGCAGCACTGGAAATAGACAGTAATTTAGCATTTAATGGTGACATAGTAGGTGAGATTGGAGTGATCATGAAGGAAAGGAGGGCTTGAAACCCCACAGCTGAGTTTTTCTGACCTGAGCAGTTCAATATCAGTATAGCCATATTTGACTTTATAATCTCCAATGCGCCGAGTGCTTTCCTGCCCACGAATAGTTCCCACTTGTTTTATTTTCCCTGCGTCCAAGCCTGTCAGATTAAAAACCAAAAATGCTTCATTAACTTTGTGAAACTTGCAGAACTTCCTCTGAGAAAAGAAATATCCAGTTACATAGAACTGTAAGACAGAACGAGACACCGAAAGATCATTAGGAGCTAAACAGGGAGAAAAGGGACTGTGTTCCAAGGGACACCTTTTCATTAGTTCCAAGCTGGGAAGGAGAGAGAAGAAGGGAGACACACACAGCCCAACAGGCTTACTCTGAATGCAAGTTGGCCCTGAGACAAGGTCTGCATCCTGGTCCAAAGCCACCAGCAGCAGCTGGCCTGGCTGCACAGGGATTTGCGGAAAAGGCAGGGGAACCCTGTGCCCATCAGCTCTGGACTGTGTGATGGGAGGAGAAGGCAGGAATGAGGAGAACATATGTGAAGGATTCTGCTTTTCCTTCCACCTGTAACAGACCCCTGTTCCTAAGCGCCATACGGCAATTTCACTAATATGTGAGACTGCAGAGAGAGGCTGTGGGGTCTCCCACAGAACCTGCACAATTTCCTCGGGGATGACCCTCCTTGAGCAAGAGCTTGGACCAGATGACCCACTGTGGTCCCTTCCAACCTTACCTGTGCTGTGATTCTGAGAAAAGGAGAGCTATCTACAAGAGGCACTGAATTTGCTCAAGTGCTCAAATTGATGGGGGCTACTCCTAAAATAAGAACAATGATCAAACAAGTATTTATTTAAATAAACTTATGGTGGTATAGCTCTAGCAGGACTTAGAAAGTAAACCTGTCTTAAAGAAGGTTCTAAGGATCATCTGAGTGCTGCTACTATTTGAGGCAGGACTTGGAGCAGACGATTCACTTACCTGGTCTGTTCTGTCAACTCCCCTTTCCTCATTATATCTAGAGCTATCAGACAGAAAACATTGAGGTTTTATCTAAGGATGACTATGCTCAATACAAGGTGAAGGCAGGGGTCCAGCTGAAATTCTCCCTTTGAGTCAAACCAAGCCTCGCTGCACAGATGGCTCCACACCTACCCCACCAGTAAGACACGAGTCCTCCATCTGCTGCAGACCGCAGCTGACTCATCAACATGGCCTGGCTCATTTGCCAGCTCCTGGCAGGGAGGTACATGCCACTGACAGACACTAACAGAAGGAAGCTCACATGAACGCCAAGAGAAGTCATGTCTAAATTAAGTCCCAGGGCACTTAACAAGCTGTGATGTGCTGTCTGAAGCACCACAAAAGCATAATACCTCTCACACCCTTTCCCTAAGACGGGGTGGCATGGGCACCATCATGACAAATGCTGTCCCCACTACCTCTTATGACTTGCTTCAACCTAGCCCAAAAACAACCTCTCTTTGGCCCCCGAAACAGCCTGTGCATGCTGTCTTGTTCCACAGGATCTTCCTTCTGCTGGGACTGTAGGCAGGAGCACCAGTGCTGCACCAAGTTAAGGTTGGTACATCGAACAGATCCCTGTTCTCCTATGTACTACAGATGAATTCTGCATTTTTGGTTGTAAGAACACCCTCAAAAAGTCACTTTCCCTGGATTCTTGTATTCAGTGTTCTGCGTCACAGCACATATCCCTAGTGCAGGAATAGGAGTAAAAGTGGGAATGAAAGAAAAATAGAATAAAACAAGACCCAGTAGCAGAAATTACCACATTGACAGCCTCACCCAATAAAAATAGATCTGCCAGGTGAATCTATTGAAGAATGCCACCTTAGATCTACCTATATGAAAGTACAGGACCAAAGTATCTCAATAAGAATTTGGAACTGGTAATCACACAAGTGGTCTGGATTAGCTCTAGACCAAGAAAGCAAACATGCCAAACACTGTAAAGGAAAAGGAAAATTACCTAAAGCAAAATGTCAGCATTACAAGTTCAGTAGTTACTGATCTCAGAAGAGTAAATGCCAGTGCTTGGCCTGGCTCTGTCTGAAGTGAAGCTGCTTTTTTTTCAGCAGCAGGTTGTACAAAGGCAAATTGAAATGTACAATCCAGAGGGTGAGGCATCACACAGAACTTAAAGCAGCATAACTGAAGTTTGCCTCAACAGGAGCTGTCATACATTGACTGCTTCACTTGTACCCTCTGGCTCTGTGCTTCCACTCCTGCCTTCCTATCGACTACAGCAACAGCTGGAGGGCAAATCAATGCCACTTTGGCAGCTGGACACAAAACTAACACTCAAAACTTGAAACAAAAGCATAGTTTTCTGCTGGGTCAGTGAGATGAGCTTACTCACCCTGCAGCCCCAGAATGGCTAGAAAGGCACAAAAAGAAGGCACTGAACTTAGTAAGCTTCTTTTCTTTACACTGAAAACATAGTAAGCTTCTTTTTGTGGTTATTTATTCTTCCTGTGGCTTGAGTAATTCTTGGTGCCTCAGATAAACAGTCATGCAATGTTCTCAGCTAAGAACACAAAACCCAAATACTCACCCAGCTGAGAGAAACGAAAAAGTTCATCTTCATTCTCTGTCGTATGGTCCACGTTGAGTTGGGTCACCTGCAGCCCATCCACTGTGGACTTGCATAGCAGTGCCCGATTGGTACCTGCAGTGGGAGCAGCAAGATGAGGCACCAGATAGCTCTGCCGTTAACAGGGAGAACACACCAAAGAGAAAAGGAACAGAGACAGGAATAAAGACAGAAAAGAAGAGAAAGACTCATGTACTGTCTCATCATGATCTCCAAAAAGCAGCCTTGCTAGCAGCATAGCAAGCCTGCTAGGCAGCTGTCCATCCAGACCTGAGCTGGTACCTCCCAAGAAAGTTCTCTATTTCTCAGTGACCCTGCACGACTCCTCTCAACCTGTTTTCCCTCTGTTCTTTGGCCATACACACCACATCAGCCAACATCTGCAGGGATGAAGAGCCAGGCTGATTTCAAGTGCTTGTGTAAGTAGCAACCATATCACTGCTTGGCCACAGACCAAAGACATTGTCCTCCACATTCAAATTTATTTTACTTCCTAGAACCCCTGCCATCTTCAGGAATGCCGAGACTGAGCCACTGAAAAAAAAACAACTCACCCACATTGGCGATGTAGAGCTTGTTGTTGAGAACAACAGCCACAATAGCCATGGCTCCTCCAGAGATCTCCTGCTCTACAACCTTCAATCTCTCAACAATCTTCTGGTACTGAGGAGGGAGCTGGTGGTGAGGGACACCCTGGAAGCCAAAATGAGGGGGAAGCTTAAACACACAGTCCACAACACAGAAATCACAGCTGCAAGAAAAATTCTGTAGGGAGAGGACTCATCTTGACATGTCTTAGCCTTGTGTTATGGCTGTACAAGACAAATTTTTCTGTTCAATCCTAGCAAATAATACAGCTTTGATGTGATTCTGGAGAAGACAGTCCAGTACACTTGAAGAACAGAGCCCATATTTGCCCACATGCCATGCAAATTAGAGGCCTTTCCACTCATCTGCATAGTTTTGTCCTGGAAGAGCCACATGTACAGGATGAACTCCTCTCTGTGATACACTTAGTTCCTTACTCAGATAACCAGTGTCAGGTCTAAGCAGTGCCAGTATGAACAGTGGGAACTCTGGGAAATGGACCAAGGCACTTGCTTCACTTCATGCAAGCTTCCAGAAAAGAACCATGGAGAAGTAACTTTCACTTACAGCCTCCCTTGGATCTAACTAAATAATATGTCCAAACCTCATCCAGCAAGCTGGAAAGTGGGACCTCCAGCAAGCCCTGCCCTTAAGGTTACATTACCTCTGGTAGCTGAGACTGCAAGCTGGCCTTCTCTGCCAAGGCATCATCAATGGACTCCAGGAAACTTCTTTCCACCACATCAAAAGCCTAAAAAAGTCCATAAAGAGAAACTAAGGTCTTATCCAATGCCTACAGACTTTGGGGCTACGCATCCTCACCTCTCTAAGACCAACTCATAATTATATCTGTACATACAGACTTTCAAGGACCACTACAGCACACTGAAACACCATTGTTTCAGCACAACTAGTTAACAGCTTGTAAAAACAATCTGCAACAATTCAAAATAGAAGACAACACCATAAGAATTACATTCACAGTTGTGGGCCTCATATTTCTGAGTTTTTAAGGTTTTTCAGCCTGTCAGTAGCTGATTTCCTTCTCATGGGAAGAATTCTTGGGAGTTCTTCCTTAAAAGACAAATTCATGTAAATAACCATAACATTTCTAAGTTTTTCATAACAACCCTCTCCCAGGTGTTGTTTCTATTATTTAACCAATGGAGAGAGGTGTTCATTTTACAGACCAATCATATACTTTCTTAGCACAGCATGTTATAAAAAGGCTCGATGGATTGTAAAGAAAAGCCTTCTGAATTTTTCTTCTAC
>VZUA01049764.1:7661-18621 GCA_013401035.1 Horornis vulcanius
ATAAACCTCACAGGCCAAGAACCTTCCTAATATTCAATCTAAACCTACCCTCCTCCAGCTTAAGGCCAGTCCCTCGTATCCAATCTCCCTATACCCTTGTGAAAAGTCCCTCTCCAGCCTCCTTGTAAGCCCCTTTTAGGCACTGGAAGGGACTATAAGGTGTTCCTGAAACCTTCCCTTCCCCAGGGTTATATCCACTAAATATGTTTTATTCAGTAGTAGCCAAAGTACTATCTAAGTAGCTGACATAATTAAATTCTAGAATTAAATTTATCATTTAATCTTACTGTTAGAAGGAAAACACAGCAGTATGATATGGCAGCGTTACAACAGATATCTCTTCTTATGGTTGGAAAAATGAGAAGCTACAAAAAGTAAAAAAGCAGAAAAAGAAGGACATTAGAAAGACGTATGAAAATTCACAATTAACAGCCACTCATCCTCATCCCACAAAGCCACTTAAAGCAGATCATCATTCATGAGGGAGGCATTGTGCCACCCATATCTAAATCCCTAATGTGCACATTCACTCCTTGCAAAGTTAACAAGCCAATATAGCAAAGATCTGAATTTTCCTAAGAGACAATTTGACAGTCAGTGCTGTCCAGCAGCGCAGGCCCAGCTTCCCCCAGAAAGAATGGCCCTTGCACACAAACTGACCCTATGACACAGATTAAACTGAGGACTCATTTAAATATTTCTTTGATTTAAAGCCAACAAAATCTTCAAAACATGCAAAGTCCTATTTTATTACATCAATTACAATATTTTGCCACCCACACATATACTTATAGTGGATGTGGAAGCTTGGTAAAACTAGTCAGCCCAGAGAGACTGGAATGAAGGTTGAAAAGGACACACACACACACACACACACACACACACACACATACACACAGGAATTCAGATTTCTCCAGGCAAAGGAGAGGGAAATAGGTAGCTTTGCACCTACCAATTAAATCTTGCAGGATCTTGGAGAGTCAGGGTATACAATCCGCCATTTGCCTCAGAAAAGGCCTTGAGGTAGTGATGGTACTTCAGAAAATCTCATTAAATCTTGCAAGAATGCAGACTGACATTACGTTTAACACCACAGTACAGCCAAAACATTCAAATTCCTTCAGTATTCCTTCTTAAACACAATGCAGGCAATTATTTCAGACGGTGTTTGTCACACGAGCTCGGAATGACCTCATCCTAATTAACTACCGGTAAAGGAAGGCCGCAGTTCAAAGGGAAACCGGCGCTGTGGAGCCTGTGCCAATTTCGGTGAGCTTTGCAACACTCGCCGCCTTTTCACAGTGTCAGCAATTTCATCTGCCCTCAGCAACCACACCCAGCTCAGTTTGAGTGTGAAAATGCAGATCTGGCCAGTGCCGTGTAGGAGAAACACATTCTTCCTGCATGAGAAGCGAGACAACTGTTCAATTAGGCTAATGGTTATTACAGAGAAAAACATGTAAGTGCCTGAAGAAGGATTTAAATTGCTTTTGTCAAACCTGCAATCTTTCCACAGCCCTTGGTCAGAAGTCAGTGGGAGTCAGGGGAGTAAAATATGGCTAATTGTCAGTATTTCTCTTCATAAATATGCAGTTTAAATAAGAGAATGCCCAAGAGGCTGACCCAGCCAGCCTTCATTCCAGTCTGATCACTCCAAAAAAAAATCCAATAAGTACTTGCTGATATGACACATTCAAACCATGAATTGGTCCTGAAACACACTGAAATCAGCCTCCAGGGTGGTGAATGTTTCTCCCCATCATTCTGTTTTTCTAAGTTTCTCAATTCAGATTAAAAAAAAAAAATGAAATCAACCAGAAATNGGAGTAAAATATGGCTAATTGTCAGTATTTCTCTTCATAAATATGCAGTTTAAATAAGAGAATGCCCAAGAGGCTGACCCAGCCAGCCTTCATTCCAGTCTGATCACTCCAAAAAAAAATCCAATAAGTACTCGCTGATATGACACATTCATACCATGAATTGGTCCTGAAACACACTGAAATCAGCCTCCAGGGTAGTGAATGTTTCTCCCCATCATTCTGTTTTTCTAAGTTTCTCAATTCAGATTAAAAAAAAAATGAAATCAACCAGAAATAGNAAAAAAAAATGAAATCAACCAGAAATAGCCAAAGTTGCTGGTTTCAAATCACACTGTTCTGCCACCAAAGCCTCACTGCTTTACCTCTTGTTCTTTCACTCTCCTGTACTGAATGTGGAGGGCACTGCTTGGTGTAAAAGACAAAACCAAAGGCACAGTATAAGCAATTCTTGTTGCTCTAAAGCAACAAGAAATTCCCATTAAAGTGAAAATTCCTATCTAATTCATGAATATGCCAGTCAAAGTCAAAAATGTAGACACTCTAAAAAGGTGTATATAATTTTTGATCTCTACATTCAGAGAGAGACACAAACTTAAGCTTCTGCTTTTAAAGGTAATAAAGTTTTTATGGATTTATGTTTGGACCTCTAAAACAAATATCCTTATACACTATAAGACAATAAAATAATATCCAGGCAGGAGGGACACTTTCAAGGATCTTATGGATTACTTTTCCTCAAGATTTCTAGGAGCGTGTCAGGGATGCAGTGGATAGAGAAGTGACAAAACCAAATTTAACAAAGGCAAGTGCTCGATTCTGCACATGGGACAGGGCAGCCCTGGATGTAGGGACAGCCTGGGGACAGGGGGCCCATTCTCACCAGACAGAATGCCAGTACAAACACTTGAGAACTACATGCAGAAGTCTATTTTGTGTGTTAACCTCCTCCATGGGTTTGTTTAGCCCACTTCAGTGTCATGAAAGACACAAAGGGACGATAAGTAGGTCTCTTTTCAGAGCTGAAATGCATGCTATGCAGGAAATCCTACTTGCAGTTGCCAATTTGACCAAGAGATGGTACTGTGTGTATACACAGTCATTACAAGGCAGTGATGAAGGGATAAATACCTCCTTGTATTTAAACCACTCTGCTTCAGAGGTTCTAAACTCATATATATACTGCAAAGGTGCATTTAAGAACATTGATCATGCAAAGAAAAAGTCAGAAGTTTGAGCACAGTCAGTTGGCTTACAATTTGCTTTGAGTGAAAGACCACAAATCAGCCATCACATACTGTGTATAGCTCATTATGTAAGAAATAAGTTCAAGACATATACAAAAATCACATACAATTGACATCGAAAAATGTATGCTGACAATAAATACAGAATTTTCTGGAAGATTTCCCCAATGTTCTTATACTTAGTGTTCCCAATTTCTGCAAATCTGGTGACCTCCAGGCTTCCTAATAAAAGTCAGAGCAGCCAAAGCTCACATAAGGCAGGAGCGTGCTCTTGCCACAAAGAAAGGAATGATATCCTGGGGTGCCTTAGGTAAAGAATTGCCAGCAGGTCAAGGGAGGTGATTCCTGCCTTTATGCAGCACTGGTGAGGCACAGCTGGGGTGCTGTGCCCAGAGCTGGGCTCATCACTATCAGAGTGGAGCAGCAGCTCTTGGTGACCCTGCTTGAGCAGGAGCTTGGACAAGATGACCTCTGAGGTTCCTTCCAACCTCAACCACTCTGCAATTATTCTGTGAAAGTGAATCTATACAATTAAGGCTATGGTGTAAAAACTTAAAACGCAAGAGAATTTGTTTTTAGCTTAAATGATGCATATTAGCAAAAAACTGTGAAGTTTAATATAGAAATACTAAGAAAACCACCAAACTCACTGGACTGTATTATGTAATCAACTTCTCAAATTATTCTTGAGTTTGCTGGAGGTCATAGGTTTCTGCAAAACTCTTGATGACTCCCTCCACTGTGAAAGCTGTTAATTTCTGATACCTTATTTCCTCCTGTCTTTTGACCAATTATTATCAATCCAGAGACCTTCCTTTTATATTACAGTAAATTTAAGAATGTTCCAAGTCTCCAGTGCAATAGTTTAAAATCATCTCCATTAAGCTACACAAATTTAGTTGTTTCTTTTAACACATTTTCTCATTTTTAAGTAGTTCCACTCTTCTGAATTAGGCACAAGAGCTATGGATGCATTGACTCTATTTTTTAACTCTTTGAAGGGTTTAAGATCTAAGTAGCTTGGGGTCAATGTTGGAGAGCAGCTCTCCAACACTTACATTGGAAATGCACTCTGTGCATTGTTTAGAGCCATATTGAGATTTGCATTTCCTACTCTGGGGTCCTCAGTGCACAGCTCCTTGAAGGAATTGTCACAGGCTGTCTCTAAATGCTTCACATCCTGCTGTGGAATTTCAATTTCACCTCATCTGTAGCCTGCCTCCAGCGTGGTCTGAGAGATAAAAGAGTCCTCAACATCTGCACACCAGATAAGCTGGAAAGGTGGCAGTACCACGTCCCACCCTGTACAAAGAAATCAAGCAAACAACTTTGCAGGAGGACAGTTTTTAAGACAGCTGGAGCAAGGAGCTACTGCCCACCAGAGCAAGCAGAAGCTGAATATTTTCATGGTACCTGGAACCAGCCATGGGCCAAGGTAAGCAAAAATCATTTCTGTTAGTTCTAAGCATTTGCCAGCTGTGTGTCAGGAAGACACAACTGTTCTCGCTCCAGGTCAGTGTTCACGAGACTTGTGGAAGAGCTGAGCTTGCAGGGCAGGAGCCAAGTGCTCTAAAGGCTTAGAGAGCTCAGTTTGCATGGTAGACTGCACAAAAAGGCACAGCAATCAAAAGCTGGTAGTGATGTCTGAGAGGTGTCTGAGAAGCAGCAAGAAACAGCTGAGGCAGACAGGTGAGAGTTTGGACGCAAAGGTAAGTGAATCCTCAGCATAGGGAACGGGGGAGTGGGAGGAAGTAAGGAGACTACAAAACTAAAACAGAGAGATGAACAAGTGTTTGAGCCCCTGGAGCAGGGAAACAGTCCAGGTTCCAGGCAACATTGAACAAAGTGACAGTAAGATCCATGCAAAGTCATATGATGGAGGGGGAGTCACTTCACAGCACTCACTATTCTACAGACAGAACAGACATCTTCATCACAAAGAAGAAAATAGATGAGGTCAGACTTGGCTCTATAAGGCCTGAACTGGTGCAGGGCTTTGAACTTGGACAGCCATGATGGGATTCGAAAGCCAGACCAGAATCATTCACTGAAAACATCACATGGGAAAAAAAAATGTATACAATGAAAAGAGAAACGAAGCACACAATCCAGTTAGAGTCCCCAACAAACACAGAAGGGACAACCACAATGGGAGAAGGTATCAATGCAGAGGACAGGACAAACATCAGGAGAGAGCAGACCAGTGAAATCTGCAAAGAGAGCAGTTATGGCTTTAGCACAGGAGCAGACAATTTAGATAGCAGAGAAATACTCAATGGATTTTAATTTTTTTAGCTGCATCAGAGGGAGGGTAAGCAAGGGGAGGTAGGTGACAGCAAGTGTCACATAAGGGGCAGCAGTTCAACACACAGGGCCAAGGATCTTCATGATGAGCTACAAGCCAAAGAGATACATAAGGTCAGGATGATCCCAAGGCTGAGAAAACAGGGAGTAACTGGGTGCTTGAAATTGTGACAATGTTTTTCTGTCTTCTGGTGCTGTACAGAAGCACACATGATGTGTACAAAGCCTGTGTAGGAGACAGGAGGAGAAGGAGTAGGATCCTTTCTGTCTCCTGCATCTCTGGGTATGGCATAGTCATCTAATGTGGTACAAAGTAGGAAACCTGGTGTTTGATCCAGCTGCACATTTGAACCAGCAGTGAAGTTTGCACCAGTGCATTTAAAGATGTCAGGTTTAAGCAAAGGCAGCTCAACAGTCACTCAACACCAGAACAACCAAGCTCAGAGTGAGGTCCCTACCATTACTGGATAGAAAGTCTCAAAGGCAGGGAGAGAATGTCTGAGTGGAGAAATACCTAATCAGCTGTTTCTGTGTCCCTGACTGCAGGCAGCTCACTGCCCCAAACTCATTCTGCATCTTCTCACATGACAGGTCTGAACATCCAGAAATGTGATTTCATGATCCCAGAGAATAACAAAAACCATCACACGGAAGAAATCAGCACTGAAAGGCTCATAGTGAGGAGGGGACAGCCATTCACCATCACTGTGAACTTCTCAGCTCCAATACACAACTACCTGCAGCAGATGAAGAGGACCTTCCTCATTGTACAGACAGGTAATGCCATTACAAACCTACCAGAGCTCTGCTCCTCCACCCACCTGAAAAACAAAACTGGGGGCAAAATCCATCTCCAGAGCTGGGCAGGAGGGCCCAAATCTAGATGTGAGGCCAGTGAACTCTTTATGTAAGGCAAAGTAGAATCTCCTGCTAGTCACAACCAGATCCCTTCCAGAAGAGACAGTGCAGCACAATAACCAGTATGGGTTCACCATTCCATGATTTCAAAATACTCATGGGATCTCTTCTGGCTTTTGGGGTTAGGAATGTTCAAACGTAGCTGGCCCATCACAGATTTTTCTGTTTAAGTGTTTTCTACTGAGACCCCTGAGAAGGGCAGCAGCTTTCAACCTCAGCTTGTTTTACCATATTGTGAGCACTGTGGCTTCTGTTACAAGACACTAAATTCCAGGAACAGCACCATTCTGGCCATTCCTGGTTTCTACAAATCTATGGAAAGCACATCTCACTTTTAAACATGGAGGCCTGAGTGCAATACTGACCTTAGCAATGTTCAGTAGACAATAAGCTGCTAAAGGGTCATGACCCTCTCACAAGGAGAGCTATGGCTCCAGAGACAGACTAGATCCCTGCAGTCTGCACAGGTGAGGAATAAACACAACCTTTGTGTTTATCTTTGTCTGTAGGACCACATTCTTCCAACACAGATGAAATCCATGTTGAATTTCCCATCTCCAGCCTGGGAAACCAGAAGCAGTGGAGTGCAGCAGTGGAGGAACAGGACCCGAACTTCTGGACCCTGTGTGTGAACACACCTGCCAATGCCCCCATTGGCCAGTACACTCTACTTTTATGTGCCTCCAAATCCCCTCAGTTCCTGGGCTACTTCACCCTCCTCTTTAATCCCTGGTGCCGAGGTAGGTGGTCAGAAACAGAAAGGCAGGCTGTGATCAGTCACTTCACAAAAGCAACTTTGGAGCTGTGGCACTGCCTCCATGGAAGGAGCCTGGGGCTCACACCATGCTCCTTCCACTCCTGCTCTGCTCTTCACAGCGCCCCAGGAGAGAGGCAGAGGCTTATAAAGCCCAAAATTTCCTGCCTCAGCACTTCTGTCTCTTCCCTGGAGAATTCCACTGCAAGAATGCTAAGGGAAAAATGTTTGATTAAGTGTTTCCTATAATAGAGATTTTAGGATGAGTCAATATTGCAACTGATCTACTTGAGGCCACTGTATCTTTCTCAGTATTAGAACATATCAGCCAGGGGAGTAGAAGACCCAGTGAGTGCAACAGCCTGGGTCTAGAGGAACTTTTCAGACAAGAAAACAGAGATGACAATGAAATTCTTCTTTCTTGTCTGATTCACAATCTGTGGTATTTTTCAGGTCAGAATGCCAGGGACTGCCAAAGCACAGTGGAATCTGCTGATGCATGAGAGATGCAAGTGCATATGAGACCAGGAATGCTTTATTCCCAATGTTTTTTTTCCCCTCAAATCTAGATGATCAGGTGTTCTTGGCTAATGAGGCACAGCGGCAGGAGTACATTCTAAACCAAGATGGCATCATCTACCAGGGGACTGAAAATGCAATCCTAGCCCAACCCTGGGACTTCAGTCAGGTAAGCAAGAGGTCCAATACGTCTATCAGCAGAAAAGGAGAAACAATCTGCACAGTCACAAACCCTTGTAGGGACTCAACAAAACTTCATGGAGAATTTCCTGAAATGATGTGTTCTTCTTTCAGTTTGAGGAGGATATGGTTGACATCTGCTTCATTCTGCTGGCTCTAGGGGAGCACTTCCAAAGAGAAAAGGATCCTGCCCAGCGCAGAAACCCCGTCCACGTCTGCCGAGCAGTTGCTGCCATGGTAAGAAGGGCAGAGAGCAGCCCTGACCCAAGCAGGGGGCACCTTCTCAAACCCAGGTCAGGCCAAACCACTGACCAAAAAGAAAGCTTGTTTCTAACAGCACCTCCTGCCCATCTCCAGCCTGTCCTGATACTCCCTCAGCAGACAAGTAGTGCTACAGGAGGTTCTGAGCAGTCAGAGTGCACTTACTGAATAAATCTCAAAGGAGACAGCTGTACCTGTTCTGCTCAGCCATGACCTTCATGCTGTGCACAAAAAAACATCCTCTTGGTTTCATCTGCTTTGGGAGTAGCCTGCACAAACAGGAGCAGGTGGACCTACCAAAGAGAGGCGATTCCCAAATCTATCTTTCTTTCCTCCTTCTCTGCAGCTGAACTGCAATGAGTTTAGAAGCCTGATAGAATATGAGCCTGGGCAACACAATAATAGGACTCCCCCTTCCAAATG
Source organism: Horornis vulcanius (assembly GCA_013401035.1). Lineage (NCBI taxonomy): Eukaryota > Metazoa > Chordata > Aves > Passeriformes > Scotocercidae > Horornis > Horornis vulcanius. The sequence continues at coordinate 16,088 of VZUA01049764.1, forward strand.
GCTGGGAAGCAGCCCCATCCTCCGGCAGTGGATTGCATCAAAATTGCAGCCCGTCGGCTATGGGAGGTGCTGGGTGTTTGCTGCAGTCCTGTGTTCAGGTACAGTGCTGCTGTGACCTTTGATCTTTAGATGAGAGGCAGATCTTTAGTTTCCTCATCAACTCAGCATCACTGCCTTCGAGATAAGAGCATCAGTACATCCACTCAAAGAAATGAAATCTTATTTCCTGAGGGAGCAATGCCTCTTGCAAAGTCCAAACAGCAGACCTGGTGCCATTCCTAACAGGCTTAGCACCAGAAGAGGCTCTGCATCTGTCAGCAGAGGCACCATTAGGGCAGGATGCACAACTGATTCACAGCTCTCTCTCCTGCACAGTTCTGAGGTGCCTGGGAATTCCTACCAGGGTGGTCACTGGCTTTACATGGGCTCACAACACCAAGAGCAGCCTGAGTGTGGATGAGTATTATGATGAAGATGGGACACTGCTTACACAGGACAAGAGTGCTCGTGTCTGGTAAGAACACATGGCAGGGCCCAAGCAAGAATTTACGACAATACTTGGATTGGGAAATGAAACATGGGGGAAAGGAAAGAGGTAACACAGCTGCCAGGAGGTGATGGGAGACAGCTCAGCTGAGATCCTGTCTACAAGACCTGCTCTTGGTAAACTGCTGCAACCCAAACTCAAAGTCCTATTTCTAGGGCCCACAAAGGAAGAATGATAGCCCAGTCCAGCTGGAGAAACTCCACTTGTTTCTCCACACAGAACTCTGCTATTCTCAATATGAACTGAACTCTTCCAAGGGAGCTTTAACTGGCTGTGGTTTGGCAAAAGCTTTACTGTACCTCAGGGCTCAGTCCCTTGATATAAGCTCGTGCTGTTGTCTCTTGCAGGACTTTCCACGTTTGGAATGAATGCTGGATGGCTCGGACAGACTTGCTACCAGAGTACAGTGGGTGGCAGGCACTGGATGCCACATGCCAGGAAAAAAGCAAAGGTAAGATATCAGAGATGGGCTTGAGCAAGAGCAGGGAGGAAGTGAAGCAGGGGGCAAATAAAGCCATTCAGTATGCCTCCTTTCCCATCTTCCAGTGGAAGGGTGCAAAAGGACAGGAACTCACTCACCTTGTTGACTTTAGGCACAAAACTATCATTTATCTGTTTGGTTTGTGTAGCTCATGTAGCTCTAAGAGCTCTATCACTGCTTCCTAATGGCCTCCTAAACTAGATACTTCACCAGTGTAGGTCTAAATTAGGGATGGGCTTAGTGAAAGCATCTGAAATCTTAACTAGGAAAACATCTGAATCTTAACTTGACTACATTTTCTCTTCAGGTCTATCCTTCTGTGGGCCAGCCCCTGTTCATGCCATCAAGGAAGGGGACACACATGTTGATTATGATGTCTGCTACTTCTTTGCTGCCATCAATGCCAAGTGTCATGTCTGGATACACAAAGCAGATGACACCCTCAAGCCAGCTTTTGGTGGCACAAAATACACCGGTAACAACATCAGCACCAAGAGTGTTGGCAGTGAACGCTGTGAGGACATCACACAAAACTACAAGTATCCTGAAGGTATGAAGCAGGCATGGGGCTGAGCACATTCCTTTCACTATTACATGGGAGGAGTAAAAGACTAGAGCAGAGCCAAACCAGAGCACCAGGGTCTTCCACTTCTCATTATTTCCCCTTCTTCAGTGGCACTAGAACACCTAATTCTCCCTGTCTACAGAGCCAAAGCAGAGGTCATCATCCAAACTTAATCCTGCTTAATGGCATTAAGGTCTCTAGAAGACCAGGTGTTTGTTCACCAAGCACTTTCATGTCTGGAACACCTTTTCTGATTTCTGTTATCTCTACACTCTGTATATCCACCTCCCATTACCTCTGTAATATAAATGTGGATAGGTGCATTTCAGACTCCAGCTTTCTGAAAAGGACTGTTGTGCTCTCAGATACTGCCTAAATCTCTCATTCAACAAGTTGCTCCCCCTTCATAATCTGAGTGCTGTTTCCCTGGCCCAACCCTACCACCCCGTCTTAACCTGTGGCTTTGTTGTCTCCATCACTGCAGGAGACAACTGCAACTTCTCTACACATGAGAACATGGAATCGTGCCTTAGCTACAGCAACAAAAAAGCAGCTGCCTTGTCTACTCTCAGAGCTGTTAGCACCAAGGTGTCTTAAAAACTATGACAACTATTTCCAAGTAGAATCTGTCAGACACATACAGTGAATATCCTGACAGCTGAAGCTGTCAAACTGATCCAACCAGAAGCACAAAAGGATATCTCTCTATGCTCTTAGAAAAAGTTATCTACAGTACTACCAGGAGAAATCAATGTCATTCTCCTGCTGCTTCTCACTAGTAAACAGGAAAGAGTACCAAAGTATGCATTTCTTTTTGTGACAGGTTCCCTCCAGGAAAAAAAAGTACTTGACAAAGCCTACAGAAACATGAAGGAAACTGAGACAACCAGCAGCAGCAGCACACCATCAAAGCAAAGGCAATGCCCCAAGTTACAGTGAGG
>VZUA01049764.1:19491-50078 GCA_013401035.1 Horornis vulcanius
AGACAGAATAAAGGTTGTGGAGTCTCTCTAATTGGAGATAATCCAGAATCAGCTGGACACAATCCTGTGCCCTGCACACTGGGATGACCCTGCTTGGACAGGGAGGTTGGAGCAGATGATCCACTATTGTCCATTCCAACCCCACCCATTCTGTGAAACAAAACACTTTGGCAACATCACCTTAGAGATTTTCAATCTGCAAATCCACTTGGGGTTACTTAAGCATTTAAATGCTGCAGCTTTTAGTGCAATGTTGGGAACTGAACACTGCTAGGTGTCATGCAGGAAAAGACCAGACTGCACTGATCACCTATTACTTCACCACTCTGTTCCAGTCAATAACCTGCAGGTCTCTGTGCCTTACACATGGTTTGGAAAAGAGCTGGGAGAGCACCACCTGCTCAGGCTGACTGCTGTGCTGAGAGATGAGGACTCCTTCTACATGTACCTGGCACAGGAAGAAATCAGCATTTGTGAACCCCCTCTCACCATTGAGGTAAAATTGGGCTGTCTTCCTGTCACTGCAGTAGAGAGAAAACAGCTTTCATAGTCATAAGCAGCAAAAAGAATCCTGCTGGGTTCAAGGGCTCTCTGAGAAACTAGAGCAGACAAAAATAAGCTGGACTTTGCCTATTCTAGCAAATGGCAGCTCAGGCACCCTTTAATTGTAGAAGAGTATCTTTTCTTCTCCCAGTTTCAGCTCATTTGCTTCTTCCAACAGTTCCCAGAAAACATAGTCCAGTATGAGCCAAGCACAGCAAAGATCAGCCTCCAGAACCCTCTGATGGAACCCCTGGAGCAGTGTGTGATAGCAGTTGCAGGGCGAGGACTCATTTACAGACAAAGGAATTACAGGTAAGTGCAAAAGGACTGATCCAAGAACAGCAAATGGAAAAAGAGACACAATACAAGCAAGAGAAACCCTTGCACAGGAAAGGCTGTCCCCAAAAATAACCAGGCAACATGGAGGGGAGATATCACTACAGCATGAAAGCCCCAAGCACCCCCTCCTTTATTTACAGATAATGCAGATGATTTTCATACTGAAAAGGAGAAAAGCCAGCTAAGAGAAGTTTCAACATTTATGTAATACCTAAATTGAAGCCAATACAGCATCTATGAAAGCTTCAACATCAAGGACATAGACAGCAAAAAGAAAACCTCCTGCCAACAAAAAGAATAACCAGAGAAATGCCACAAGACTTACTCAGAAACACACATTAAATAAGACAACAGTTAGAGATCACCAAAATGAGCTATGAAATTTAGAAATTATTTGCTGTTGGGAAATCAATTACTTTTTAGTGAGTAACTTGAACATCCTTAAGTGGAGTAAAACTATACTGTTTATGACATCTTTCCATGCATTACCCACTGTAAACAATAAAGACAGTGGTGTCTTCCCCTGAAGAACCAGGCAAATGTGACTTAGCCAAGAGTCACCAAAGGGCATGCTCCCCTTCACATGACAAACACCCCACATTTGTCTCAAGAAGTCCCTCTGGATGCCTCCATGGAGAGTTTCAACTCTCCTGTCCTATCTCCCTCCCAAACTACTGTTAGATGACAATTTCACTGTGGTATTTCAAGTAACTGCCAGCTTTCTTCTATTTTTTTTTTCTTTCCTTCTTTTTGGCACCACATTCCTGTCTAGCAAATGCATATTCTAGACCCAAAAAACTAAAAACATAATGAGGGGTGATTCCTGTATAACCTCTTTTCTCCTTTCAGGTTGGGCTCTGTGCAAGCTAAAAGCACTCAAGAGCTGCAAATCCCATTCACTCCCACCCGAGCAGGACCCAGAAGACTCACTGCACGTCTCACCTGCCTCCACCTCCAGAACCTGAAGAGCTACAGAACTACCAACATTGCAGCTGCCTGAGGCCCAACTCAGAACAGGTCCTGCTGTCCCACCTACAGAAGAGTGGCCATGACCAGTGCCCTGACCATAGGCAGGCATAGATATTAACAAATTAATAAAAGTTACATTTAAAAGCATGTCCGATTTTGATTACTTGCACAAACTCAACTCTCTTCCATCTGCCACTATGCTCACTCTCCAGTTTTAGAAGTTGAACCTTACTGTGACAAAGATGGGCGGAATGTTCAAGCTGATGTTGCAGTTCTCACCACATCTCTGCTGAGCCCACCGGTGCTTAAGTCTTTTGCCCTTCCTATGACAAAGTAAAGGATATCCTGGAACTTTAACGTGATGACAGATGTAGCATGTCTCTAGGGATATATATAGGGGGATATTTCCCCCTACAGATCCTTGACATTGGTAAGNTTTCTGAGGAAATTAAAAAGCTTGTTCATTGCTCTCGAAGGTTAGACAGGAAATAGCAGCAGTACAGCACATTTTAAAATTATTCGCTGGGCTACTTGCAAAAGAAGCAAGACCCTTTGATTCTGTATATATCCTTTGCCTTCTGAAGACAGATGAAGCAACTAATGTAAATCTAGCAATATTTTATTTTTCTCTGAACCCCACAGTAGTTGTAATGTCTGAAGAATGGGGCACGTTAAAATGCAGCATAGCATCATCCCAAGAATCCAAGCAAAATGACCCCTTCTGCAATTGCAAAGGGCAACCTCCTGGAGAAGTTCTTCCAAGTGGCAGTAAAGTTCTCTCCTACATTGTTCTCATCATTCTCCAAGCAGCTGAGGAACAGCAAAGTTCACTGGAAATGCAGATGCTAGAGCCAGTGGTATTCACAGACGTAGGCACAGAAGAGTTAAAGCTGACCCTGTGTGAAGTTCTTGACTTTGTTCATGTTGTGATCTACAGCACCAGTTAGAAACTGCACCCAGCCTTCCTCTGATGGTGGACATACATGGCTTGCCCTGCAAAAGTGAAGGAAATTCATTAGGAAAGCCTCCTGGATGTGTTACACATCCAGGCAACACGGGGGTATTGTGAAGTTCTGAATGACCACAGCAGTAAAACAGGGCTGCTCAAGCCCCATAGGGCTTTGAGCAAGGAAGAACCCACGCTCATGTCTGTAGTCCCAAACACAAAACAAGGGAACCACGATCATCCCTAGCATCCTTTTCTTACTCACATCCCTTTGTGACTAGATAACATCACAGTTCCAAAATGCCAGCATCTACTGTCTAGAAATGAGTCATCTTTGACATGAGGCAGAAAGGTATCAACCTTCACAGCAGGGAATACACACTTATAAACCTGTAGCTCATACTCACTTTGCAATCTCTAAGACTTTCTTTAATACTGAGGCCAACTTGGCAGCCTAAAAAGAAACAAAAGGGAAATCAGGTGAGCCAAATGTGAGGAAAAGTAGGGTCTGAACAGTACTGGAAAATGAAGAGGACAATAGGGATGCACAAGAGCCAAAAATGAAAAAATTGTCACAGATCCTAATGCAGAATGAAGTTATCCATCACTACCATGCTGGAAGTGTCTCCCAACTTACTCCTGGCTGTGACAGGTGAAAAAAAACCACATGGCTGTTTTTTAAAGCATATATTTTTTTTTTAAAGACAAGCCTATTAGAAATTAGTAATTGGTATTAAAATACAAAGCTGCAAGTAATGCAATTTGATATTAAATAATTCTTTTTTACTCAAAAAAAAATGAAGGCATTGGCCAAAGGCAAGAAACCACTATTAAGAATAAAAAAAATTCCAGATACGAGGAGATTTGTACTTAATTTATGATGCAAGGGATGTTTCAAAGTTCAGTCAAGTTGCCAGAGCATTGCCCAGTCAAGTTTTGAGTGTTGCCAAAGATGTAGACTCCACTGCTTCTCCAAGCAGCTTGTTTCAGTGCTTAAATACAGTCACTGTAAGAGTTTTTCATTTCACAGATAACTTTATTTGAGCAAGACTGTACTACCCAAGGAAGAAAGTACATCTGCAGTACACAGGCAGCCTTACACATCATTTTCCTGAGGTTCTAACACTGGAAATCTGTATGGATTATAGCTCAGAGCTAAAGTTTAAAGTGGCCATGAAGAGGGACAGATGAAGAATGAGTTTCCACCTGAAGAAGTTAAGTGTGCAAGAACAAAGGGCACTCTTCATCCCAAGGGAATTATTACTGAGGCAGTCACTAACACCTATCTCTCCCTGAAGTCACATAACCCCTCCAATCTGATTTCCTCTCGCTCCCTACAGCCAGGCCACTGTCCCACATGCAGATGCTCAGGTACTGAGATATCAGTACTGCAGATACTCACATTAAGTCGCACAGCCAAAGGGTTCACAGGTGGGTACATGCTCAGTGCCAGCTCATCAACACTAGAACAGAAAAGAGGGGAGCAAGGAAGAAATGTTCTGATAGCACAACTCACAGATCCTGGTCAAAGCCTGCACTCATCCTGAATGCAGGTCAGGAACAGTGAGATGTCAGCTGTACCTATGGGATGCTTCCCACTGCCTTCTCAGTCACCTGTGTCCCCCTCACCGTGGAGTGAGATGTGGTCACAGCTCCATCCCCTATGTTCCTCTCCTGACCTACACAATTCTCAACAGCTTAACAACCTTCCCACCACACCTGCATCCACCACCTGCTCACAACTTCAGTATCATAAAGGTTGTTCCTATTCCTCACTCAAGACCTCAAAAAAAGACCAGGACTACTCTAGAGGGAAAAGCAGCATAGAGAGAACCCTGCTTACCTTGGGCTGATCTCATTAGCAATGTCTGCCAAGTCATCCAGCTGTGCAATCTGCTCTGGAGATTCAGCTTTGCCATGGGCCTTCACTGCAGCCAAGACCTTCTTCAGGCAAGCTTTAGAAGCCTTCATTAATCCCATGCAGGAGCTGAGCAGCTGCCGGTCAGCCTCTGACCAATACGTGTCTCTGTTGCCCCGAAAGCCCAGCTCTTCATCCTCCATGATGTCCCCATAGGGATCCTGCCCTTCCACCAGTGCCTGAGAACACAGAGGCACTGAAAACCCAGAGTCTAACATCAATTCCAGCAATTCCCAGGAGGAAAGGGAAAGCATAATCTAGACATCATATAAATAATTAATGGAGAAATCCTGTAACGACTGGATTAAGAAAAACTAATCCACCACTCTAACAGCAAGAACCATGTGAATTCTTACATTATCCTAAATTGCCTCCCCTGTCCCCAGTTCAGGACATGGCTTCATGGAAATTTTATACGAAGTAAACCAGCTTAAGAATAAGAACTCATTAAAATCCATGCATAAAACAATAATCTATGTTACAAATTTATATTAAGGCCTGTATGTAAAATAATTCCTGTGTTCCATCACCAAACCACCACAGAGGGTGGACGGGCACTGGAACAGGCTCCCCAGAGAAGTGGTCACAGCCCCAAACCTGCCAGAGTTCAAGGAGCATTTGGACAACTCCCAGGCACATGGTGGGCTTGCTGGGGCTGTCCTGTGCAGGGCCAGGGGCTGGATTCGATGATCCTTGTGTATCCCTTCCCATTCAGAATATTCTGAGTCTATGAAACCACCACTGCAGGTTCCTCTAAGGCTTAGAGGGTTCCTTACATGTTCCATCTCCTCCACAGCATCCTTGACCACACCTAGACATGCGGCCAGAGCCGACACAACTGCTGCCTGGTTATCTGCAAAAGCAAAAAGGATGAAAACTCTGTCACCCCACTGTTTCCAAACAGTTTGCAACAACCTTTATCTAGGCTTGCAATCACTGTAGGATCAAACTTCTTGCAGAGCTCAGAGCTGCACTGTTGTCAGGCAAAGAATCTGATCTGGTTTCCAAGCTTATACATATCAAAACCAGTCAAGTTTTTGAGTCACTCTCCATTCAGCCTCATTGTACCAGCTGGAATGCCCTTGCAAAAGTTATTGATATTCCTGATATTATAACACTCACCCCGTGGTAGGTTAGACACATGCTCACAGGCCTCCCACACACCTCCAGTTGATATTAGCTGTTCCTGAGACAAGCTGAAACAAAACAAAGCCTTCAAGGTTAGCATCAATAACAGCACTGTGCTAGACTGCAGTTTAATTTTCTGCACCAAAGATAATGCACACCAGCAAAAGTTTGGCTGCAAAGATGTCACCAACCAGCTAGTCACTAGAATGCTATGTCTGTGTAAAGCCCTTGCTGCCTCCTAACAAGTATACTTGCAATTTTTCTTGCCTTTTCTCCCAAAAATTATCACAAAATCATAGAATCATACAATTGAAAATTACCACCTCTCCTCTGGGGCATTGAGAATTGTGTCTGTGAGTTGGATCATTCCTTCCACTACTTCAGTGGTAGCATCTCGAACCATCTTCCGAAGAGTAGTACCTGGTTGAGATTGAGAAAGAGCAAGAAAGTTGGCACAAAGTCAGCACTGACAGAAAGCAAGTGGAGATGAACACACAGACTGCTCTGTTTGTGTGGATACACTGTATAAATGAAGTTAAAAGTATTTTGAAGAAAAGCAAAATGCTTCCCAGTTCCAAAAGAAGTCTGGACAAGGATTTCAACACTTCATAAATTTCAATGCTCAATCAACTACACAACTCCCTACATTATCACTCTCCCACAGACGGAAAACTGCAGCAGCAGACAGAAAAGTATTTCACTCATAAACACGTTCAAAGTCTACAGAACAGCTGATAATGGGATACCATGCTAATAAAAACTTGCTGATACCAGACGTCATGAGGCTCTGAAACACTGGGTTTCTCTATATAGTGGTGGTGAAAGACCCACCATCCTATACAGTGGTGACTGCCTTGCTGTCATTATCTCACCTTGGCCCTTGGGTAGCCAGTAGTACACAGTGGCAACTGCAAGAATGGCATTCTGGACATCCTCACTCAGCTTCCGGCAATCCTGAAAATGGAGAGGCAAAATGATCACCCTGAGTAACACACCACGAGTAACACACAACACACACCACACTGAGAAATCCTCACAAGCAATCACTGGCTTTCAGACTGCTCTGAGAAAAGGGGAAAATAGCAATGACCAGTCTGCTTAAACAAATACAACATGAGGAGAAGGCACTGTAAGCAAGCTGTATACATCTTAACCTGCCTCATGATTTAGTAACAAAACACTCCCTGGTGTGGTCATGCATCAGAGAGGAAAAAGTAGCTTATATCATTATTCTGAATTGAAGGTCTTTTTTCTTTTCTCTTCTCCAAGAGCTTGAATGATAAACTTCTCTCAACTGATAGCAAAAATGTTGCATATTCTTTGTTAAATCTAAGGTCTGTATTCTCCAATATTCTGTCTCTATCAGCAACCAGCTGTAGCTGTTAAAGAATATAAGAATATTTTTATTTAGAGTGTCTCCCTACCTTACAGAAATTTTTCTCTGGGCAGTTCTTGGATTATATTAATACACTCTACAGTACACAGCCCATTTAGTCAAATGAACCAAGAAATACCTGAAGCTTGCACACACACTGCAATTTCATGGTCTTTCGAGGCTTTCTCTCACCTCTGCAGAAGGTAGTGGAGGCCTTGAGAAAGCCAGACTCAGCTTTGTAGCTTCCTGTGATGTTACTTGGAATGTCTGACCTAAGAAAAAAATCCAACGGGAGCAAAAGAAGAGAAAGTCACTCAGGTATAAGATAAAAGTACAGGGCAGCTTGATGAGCAGCAGCTCTGATCCTACTACTTGCTTACCATTACATCCAAGCCATACAAACACATTAACTACACCCCACTACAAAGAAAAATTTCCTGGTGCATTTGTGCCATGCATGTTGTTTTTTCTCTTTCTTTATTTTTTACTTGGCTGGTAGTGATAGCAAGAACCCCAGCCTGCATCCTGGTTCATGACCTGTTCACCAGGATGCGCCAGGAGACTTTAATAAAGACCCTTACAAATCTTGCATGAACAGTTCAACATCGGCCTTTGCTTTGCCACACCTTGGAGTGTTTGGTGACCAGTTAGGGTGCTCAGGCACTAGAACAGGTTGGCCTGGGAGGTGGTGGAGTCACTAATCCTGGGGAGGTTTAGGAGGCTGGATTTGGCACTGATGTAGTTTAGCGTTTACAGAGGTAGCGCTGGGATAACGGTTGGACTTCATCATCTTAAAGATCTCTCTCTTCCAACCTTGCCGATTCCGTGACTCCAGGAGTGGAGGGCACGCCCCACAACCGGAGACCGGCAGGGGATAGCAGCCCTGTCCCAGACCGGCCCCGCGGGTACCCGGCCCCGGCCCCTCCCGACTCCCGGCCCGGCCCGGCCCGGCCGTTCCCCCCGTACCTAGCGCGTCCCAGAAGCGCGGCAGCTCGAACGGCTCTCGGCCCTCGCTCGGCTCTCCCTCTGCAACGGCACAGACAGAGCTCAGCCCCCGGGAAGCCGGCCGGGCTCGGCCCGACCCCCGCCCGGCCCCGGCCCCGGCCCGCACCTCGCAGCCGCGCCAGCACCNGCCGGCCCCGGAGAGCCCCGCGCGTCACGTCCGCCCCGGGAGCGGCTGGAACGGCCCCGGCCCGCCCCACAGAGACAGCACCGCCCCAGAGAGACAGCACCGCCTCAGAGAGACAGCACCGCCTCAGAGACAGCACCGCCTCAGAGGGACAGCACCGCCTCAGAGAGACAGCACCGCCTCAGAGGGACAGCACCGCCTCAGAGGGACAGCACCGCCCCACAGAGACACCACAGCCCAGTTCACAGCGATACACACTTTATTAGTGAGCAAGCAAACGGGGAAAACAGTGGGGCTGTGCCCCTGTGTGCGCGTCTGTGATAAGAAGCGAAGCTCCCACCCCATTACATCAGCCGGAGGAGGTCCTCGAAGTTGAGCATGTTGTTGGCTACATCGGACCAGGCAGCGTGAGTGGCCCCGTCCATTTCCGAGGCCAGGCTGTTGCTGCTCTCCAGAGTATGGTTCGTGCCGCCAATGACTTCATGGCATTCAGGGCACGTACTCCTCTGCATTGCCCCCCCACACTCCCCAATTACATAGATATGCCCATTTTTGCACTTGAACCAGTGGCCACGGGGACAGCCAATAGCACTGACAATCTGCACCCTCTCAGCTTCAGAAATCCCCAGCCCTGACATAGGCAAGACAGCATTGATCTTCTTCAGGTGAGCCTTCACTGCAGCCTCATCCTCCTCTGTGAATTTCTTTGTCCCTTCCAGGATCATATATGCACTTTGAATCTCTGCTGCAATGTCTGTCATGTCTGTCGTCCTACTTGCTTTGCACCTTGTCAAGAGGTTCAGCAGGTAAGTCAGTCTCTGGATCTCAGACTGCAAGTCAGTGAGCTCCTGTGCTGTAAAACTGATACGTTCCTTATCCAACCACTCCTGCACTTCGTCCAGCCTCTTTCTCAGCTCCTTCGTTTCGAACTGATCCATTTTGTTCATAGAATGAGTTAGGTCTGCTATACGTTCATAGAAATTAAGCAGGTTCTCAATTAGTCCAATACTCTTTGTGGAGAGAGTAGAAGCTCTTAGTTTATCTTCCAGTATGAGATACTTAAAGTATAGATTGTTCCTCAGAACAACGTTCTGTGCCAGTGCAGCCCGCAGCCTCTGTCTTTTAGACTCAATTTCCTGTGCTGGGCCTTGGATTTTCTTTTTCACCCGTTCTATCTCCTCCACCTGCCTTTTCACACTGGTGCCGTATCTCAGATTCTTTCTGATGGGTGTCTGACACAAAGGGCATACCTTCAGCTTGACGACATCATCATCTTCATCCATATAGTGGTCAAGGCCTTGCGACTCAAAGACATGGCCACAGTCTTCAAGCTGTACAAATCGAGCATCTGGGTCATCCTCAAAGCCAAAAAATATCTGAGTGAGTTCCTCACGGTTACAAACAAGGCACTTCTTTGGGCAGGGCTCTCCACAAAATCCAACACAGGGATGACCACAGGGGAGCATCTTAGCACAGGGAACATTGCAGCGAGGCCTGTTGCATGGCTCAGAGCAAAGGTTGGTACACTGGTAGTGCTGGCACTGCCACTCACATGGCTCAGCACAAGGAACACAGCTTTCCCAACACTTCTTTTTGCACTTACTGTGAACACAATAGTTCTGACATTCCTTCTGACAAGGAGGGCATTCTGTGGTACAAGGCTCTTGACACTTGTGGGAGCAGATCAACACACGCTTGCATGGGCTATTACATGCCTTATGAAATCTTCCTCCAAAGCAAGTATGACAGGAACCTGAACATACATGACCACATGCCAGTGTGACAGAACACTCATTCTCACATTTCACAGATTTCCCATGTCCCATCCTAGTAAACCAGCAACAAACTTCCTTCTTGTGGCCACATTTCAGTGTGGCTGTTACCTGTACAGGACACTGCACTATGCATTTCTGCCCACAGGAATTCTTGCATGCGTGTCCACAGTTTAACTTCTTCTGGCAAGGTTCTAGGCAGCTAAATTCCCATGGTGGAATATGGCATGGCACCATCTGCACGTGGCCACACTTAGCAATAGTTTTCTCTACCTTCACCATACATTTTCCACAGCGCTGATAACATGATTTTGGGCAGCGGTGCCCATCTGCACAAAGTACCTTTTGGCAAGGCTTCAGGCACTGGTAGTCTTTGTGCTCTGGGTCATATGGGTGACATGCCCTTGTGCAAACATGTCCACAATTCAACCTAAACTCACAGGGACGAGAACAGCCTCCCTCTGGGACTTTGTTGAAGTCTTCACCTGTAGATACCTGTGTCTTGGTTTCAGGGTGGTTTTGACAGCAAAGCTCCAATGACTGGCCAATGTGACCATTCTTCCCAAGTGTTTGAATGATCTTGTTCCAGAGAGGAACCTTGCCAAGCATTTTCATGTTTCCAATGCAATAGAGACCTTTCTTAGCTCTGGATAATGCCACACATATCCGATTAGGGATCTGCAAGAACCCAGGTCTGTCTGCTTTGTTGCTCCGCACCAGTGACAGCAGAATAATATCATTCTCCTCTCCCTGGTACTTATCTACTACATGAACCTTCACACCTTCAAAGATCCTTGCTGGCATGAGCTTACGCAGACAGAAGAGCTGTCCAGTATAAGTAGTGAGAATGGTGATCTTAGAAGGTTCATAGCCCTGACACAAAAAGTATTTGCATAGTTCCACTACAAAGTGGGCCTCATGTAAGTTCTGGTGGCTTTTTCCTTCCTGGATCTCTTGTTCAGGAACCTCATGGTCCACAAAGAAGATGTTAGTTGAGACACCCTGAAACAAGAGGAAGGATGTCAGAGAGAGAATTCTAGTTTCTGTTGCTCCAGCCTGTTTCCATATTCCTGATTACCCACTGACAGGAGGACTTTTAAGGAGTTGACTACAGTATGCAGCTACTGTGTACTTAGTTGATTTTCTCTTAGATTTCCGAAGGTTATTAATCAAATTCCCATTTCAGCTTATTGGTAATATTTCTGTATCCTAATATGAAATCAGTTCCTGTGGGTGATTTTATTCCCTATCTTTCCAGAGATGTTTCTACTGTACATTTCCAGGTTTTACCAAAGAAAACATGAAGTGTTAGTAATTCTCAAAGCATAGTCATGATGTGAATAATGTCTTGTTTCGGCCCTGTGGGAAAAAGATACTAAGTTACCAGAGCACCAGGCTGAGCACTTGTCTAAAACATGCCTCCTCTCTTGCTGTAATAAAAACAAAGCAGCAAGGAAGATTTCTTCCTCACCAGAAAAAAAAAAAAAAAATAGGAATGCCTGGGCTCCAGTAGTCACTTACCAGCTCATAGTGTGTAGAGCTGACTGCCCACCTGTTCAAAAACTTTATTTACCTTGAGTTAGCCGGGGCTTTTATTCTTTTCAGCTATTAACTGGGATTATTCTACCTGTAAGAAATTATTGTTCTGCCCGCCAAAACCCAGGGACTGATTTTAACAGGAAAGAACAGTTTTTGTAGATCAAACACATAGTCTGCAGGAAAGAGCTATGCAAGATATGCAAGGGAAGATTACAGAGAGATGATTGTTAATAGTTCAAAGATGCAAGAAAAGCACCAACACAGAGATACATGAAGTCCTGGTTAGGGTGAGGAAGTACAAATCAGAAAATAGGGAGTAAGTGTTAAGATGGAAACTGAGTACCATTAAGGAAGAAGCAAAGACTGAACTTCTGACTGATACCCAAGGCAAGCATTCTAATAACTTACTAAATTCTGGCTGTTTATTGTGCATGTCAGATAATAAGTGATTACTTTATACTTGTAAGCTGCAAAGATTTTCTTTGCAGATGTTGTTTATTGGTAAAATGCCCAAACCAAGAGAAAAGCATTCCAGTAATCCTGTCACCTATTTTATGTTGGAGTTTCACATACCATGCTTTACGTCTTTCATTTCAGATTTCTTCCTAGCCTTCAAACTCCTACAATTTGTTTGTTCCCCCTTCCATTTTTAATGTTCTTTTAAAGTCACTGGTATTGGATCCATTTCCACTGTCCACCATCACTAATGCCAGAAGAACTACAAATTACTTACCTAATTTTATATTGCACAATTCCTTGATTCAGGTACAAATTTCAATAACTAAATTTGACCTAAGAGTATGAAATCCTTGAACACTGTATTTTACAGACACTCATTTAGCTAGTAACAGGGGACAAAAGCAACCACTTGCATTGCTGAAAACTCACATTTATATTCTCATATTTCAGGACAGAAGGATGGTTCTCCAGCTTCTGGTATATATGAGGACTGATAAGTTGGGCAATTTCAGGGCGCATGCGGTGCTGAAACACAAAACAGTTTTATCAGTCTTGAGGAAGGAGTATCACATTTCCCTGTCAATATTGTTTTGCTCCACTATACAGATGGTGGCTGAATACAAGACAAGGATGACTTTTCAATGAGAGACAAGAAGGGAGCACTTCCCAATCCCCCCTCTCCCTCACCCCACTGCTGACATCACCAACAACAGCAGGAGTGGGAGTAGCAGAGTATCTTCAAAAAATCTCTTGGTAAGATTGTTGTATAACAATGCTGGTTTCAGGGCAAATCTAAGCACACTTATAGATAACAAAAACCAGCACTTCACCCTAAGTACTATATAAGCCTTACAGATGCCTTTAATATAGGACTGCTGGTGGTAGAATTAACTCCCCTGGGCACCAAGATAGGTAATTATAGCAATTTAACAGGAAGCAGCCTGAGAAGAATTGTGCTGTCTCACTCTGCAAAGTTCTAGAAGTTTCAGTTGCCACAATAAACCGTGTTCTTCACACAAAAAACATGAGAACCACAGTGCTGTGGACAATATCACTAAAAACCTGAAAATATGCTGGAACTCTGTGTCAGTGTGACAGCTCCTACTCTTCTTTTCAGAATTTAGATAGTACATTCTTTTCTTTTAGGCTGTACTTACAGTAGAAATATAAACTTAAGTGTATTACAAACTTAAAACAATTTTAAAATGGCATAAAGTTTTTTATAGCTCTTTCTTACCTGGTACTTCAGACAGACAAAGGGGAAATCCAGTTTGATCAGACGTTCAAAGAGAGAGACTTCTAGGTTGAAGTTCTTGGCCAGGTCATATACATTTGCACTAGGCTGCAACTAAAAGAGAAGGGATAGGAGGTCCATGTTTTGGCACTTTTCCTATGTGTAAGTAGGATTTTTCACTCTTATTTTCTGTGACTGGTCGCCCACTGAAAGGCCAGAGACTGGATTCTTGCAGAAGTGCTCAACATCAAAACTAGACATAGTCAGTCAAAGCACATGTAAAATTGTGTCATTTAAACTAAAACACCAGTCCCACAGGAGCTCTACTCAAAAATTACAGGAGACAGGACCTCTGGTATCTGTGGAAGCTGGGGAGCAACAAGCCTTGGCAATTTTCCCATACAGTGTTTGGTTAGATGGTTCTTGTTCACTATGATAGAGACGTTAGTCATGAAAGTTACCTGCTGGTGATCTCCAATGAGGATGAGGTGCTGGCAGTTTCTGCTCAGAGTAGTAATGGTGTGAGCCTCAAGCACCTCTGCTGCCTCCTCTACAATGACAATTTGGGGCTCTATGTACTGCAAGATCCGTCGGTATTTTGCAGCACCTGAGCAAGGACAGAAGATAAACGTTAGGATATAACTACATTCAAGCAGTAAGGCAAGACTTCTCCCAGAGACGAGTAGGCTCTGTCTCAGAAAAGACTAGGATTCTTCTCAAGATTACCCATTTCAAAACTCAGCTTTCTGAATTTTAACACAGCACCATACCAGGGATGGCTTCGATATGAACAGCTATTAAGGAAAGCAGGAGGGGATTAGTCCTATGCCTGTCTTGGTCCTTTTTTCAATGCTCTCTTCAGAGAGAAGATACACTCAATACATTGTTCTACACACATAAATAAGCCTAAATTGTCTCT
Source organism: Horornis vulcanius (assembly GCA_013401035.1). Taxonomy (NCBI): domain Eukaryota; kingdom Metazoa; phylum Chordata; class Aves; order Passeriformes; family Scotocercidae; genus Horornis; species Horornis vulcanius. Next base: position 33,762 of record VZUA01049764.1, read on the forward strand.
CCAAAGGGGCATACTCCAATGACCTTGGCACTAGCGTCTCCAAAAGGTGCTGTGGGAATAGCAATACAGGCATTAGCTGTGCCTTGCTAAGGCACAAGTGGTGCAGTTCTGTAAGAAGAATGCTACTCAAGACAGGGAGAATGCAAAAAGGCATAGAAACTGCTCATGCCACTAAATTAACAACTCTCCCAACAGCCCCATTTACAAAGGGAGTCAGAGATTAAAAAGGCTCCAGACTAATGCAGAGCCTGACCCAGGCTGTGAAGCAGCACATGATTCTAATCTTTCAGCAAAAAGGTCTTTTAAATGTGACTGGAAGCAGTACAATACTGGTATGCTTCCCAACTGCTCTGCACCTGTAGTTGTCATCCCCACAATACTGGCGTTTTTGAGAATGCAGAGATCTTGCTCCAGCTTCTGTTCTTCCAGTCTTTCTGCTGCTGCCTGATACCGCTGTTCAAGCTCCAGAATGTTCTTTCGAATAAAACCTTGGTAAGTCTTCAGCCAAAGCCTGGGAAGAAAGTGCCATTATCATACACTGCAAGGAAAACAGGATGGTGATCCACAAGTTCTGAGTGGATTCAGTTCTAAACTTCCCCCGTGTCTTTTGGGAAACAGATTATTACCATTTATACTTAGTCCTGACCATGTACAAATGCAGGGCATGATATTGCTTCTCATAGCACAAGGAAGGTAAGAAGAAGCATGTTCAAGCAAGCAGCTGAACAGACACAGGCAGAAACAACATAGCTTGACACAGTTTGCACACTGGAATGATCCTAGGAAACACCTGCCTGACAAGCCCTTCTAAATAGCTTTGTCACCTGTAAAGCCTCCAGCGGGAGCTCAGGTCAAGTTGCCACACGTCCTGAATAGCATTGGCCTCTAACTCTGTCATTGCGTTCAGTTTAAGAAGCTCAACCTTCATCTTCTGTTTAAATTTTCTCCTCTGGGCAGGAGTTACCTAAAAAAAAACCCAACAAAACCAAACAAAAAGAAAGCACTCCAATAAGCAGTTACAGTACCAAGATTGTTTTATATTAGCATCCCCATGTCATTCCTTCCATAGTCATGCTAATACATGCAGTTACCTCCCACTGCATGGTCTCCTGTAGTGAATGAGCTGTTCCTTCTTCCTGGTCCAGCTTCATAGCCAACATGATACGGGATAGTTCATGAACAGCTCTGTCATTTTCCTTCTTCCTCCTCCAAGAGTTTGCTATCTTTTCATCATCAATCACTCTTTCAGCTTCAATCAGGTCAGCCATCTCTGGGATCTCCAAAAGCTCCTCTTCTGCTTCATCTTCTCCCTCCTCCTCTCTTTCCTGCTGACCACCTGTGAGAGTCACCAGGCACATAAAGTAAGCCACAGCCACTCTATCAGTGCAGCAGTCAGATCACTAGATGGAAATTAGGGTTAATCTTCTTTCCACTCCCTCAGTATCACACATCATTCTGTGCCTGCTGAGTAGCAGTGTCTCTTTTCTGGCACACTGCTTAGGTAAACACACTTGTAGAGGATGTGTGGGGGATGGGTGTCTTTTTGGTGTTTGTTTTTTTGTTTTGTTTGTTTTACCTGGATTTTCAGTCCCTATATTCTCTGCAGCATTCTGAGTGAAGGCAGATACACCAAGTCCCAGCCACTCCAGAATCACTGAGTGTCGTGAATTCACGTGGTAAAATTCAGCGTCCTGCTAATACAGGGAAAGTCAAATCAGCCAGGCCTATTGCACTTTAGAGTCTTAGGATGATGCCAAAGCAGCACCTTACAGCAGAGGCAACTAGGACAAGTACCCCTGAGACACCCTCCAGAGCTAGAAAGTCCAAGCAGCCCCAGATCTTCAGAAAGGGTGCCCCTCCTCCCCTTCAGTTTAAGAGGCTTCCCTTCGGGTACTTGCATTTTTATGCTGCTAAAAATCACTTAGAATCTCTGCAGTTTAAAGGAACAAAATTCAAAGTCTCTGCTTGCCCTGCCTGTCTAGACTACTGTCATTTGGCACAGCTTGCTGTTCACTCCCTTACTTTCCCAATAACCAAATGATGCTAAAAAGATGTATGCTGGGGGAACCTCAGGCTCATTAGCAGAAAGGATGGTGAGCATGCACAGGGACTGCTTGACTCAGAGCAAAGAAAGGGACCTCTCTTACCAGAGCTGTTCTCAAGCTGGCCCAGTGCTGGGGCGCCATGTGCGGTTTCAAGAAGTGCTCGTGCAGAACTCCGTACGTTGTGCACTCCAACCGCTTTGCTCCTTCAAGAAGCTTCTCCTCAACCTTTTTCATCTCAATCATTATCTACTCATAACAAAGAGTAGAGAGGCAGTGTCACACTCAGAGAAACAAAGCTCACTAACAGCAGGACAAAAAACTGACAGAAGAATTAATAGGCCAAATTCAGCGTAAAACAAGGTGAAAAGCCAGGTGTGGGGGAGGTTTATTATGTCCCCCAATGCACAGGCAACCCAATCCCAGCATCTCCCAGGCGGTTTGCACATACATTTTCATAGTCTCCGAAGTCGTAGTCTGGGAAGTCAAATAGGTAGATAGAATTCCTCAGCTCCTTCAAGGTAAATTTGTGCAGGGCTACACTGCTACTCCTGCCACCAACACGTACTATCCCATTTCTTTGAAACGAGAGTATTCCTGTGAATGAAAGAGAAATATTAGAACTTTGAAGGGCCATGAATGAAGGCCCAAGCTCAGTTTTCAGCAGTAGGACAAGAGGTAGGAAAAATACCCTTTGAATGCAAATCGTACAGTGGTTTGCCCATAGTGAAGTTTTTTTAATCTATATCAATGGGGCTAGAGTCACTAAAAATAATCAAACCAAAATGCAGGTTATTATGCCATTCAATGAGCAGGGTAAGAGTTATAGTATAGTTTCTAATTACAGATTCTAACAACAAGTTGCCCAGAGAATTTGTGGATGCACTATCGCTTGAAGTGTTCAAGGTCAGTCTGGACAGAGCTTGGAGCACCCTGGTCTAGTGGAAGGTGCCCTTGTCCATGGCAGGTGGGTTGGAACTAGATGATCTTTAAGGTCCTTCCAACCCAAACCATTCTATAATTCAATAATTCTACCTCTATCCTGCTTGCAGACACTCTTACCTTCTAAGAACTGATCCAGTGCATGGTTAGTGTAGCAGACTATAAGGATGGGACGCTTCTGGTCAGCGCTTTGCCACACGTGATCATTAGTCAAGAGAGCCTGAACAATCTTCAAACCCACGTAAGTCTTCCCTGCAAGACAAGTTCAGAATCAGGAAGTTCAGAATCTCACCCTCTGTGAAACATAAAAATCATCAAAAACAGATGCAAGACTTCTTTCTAGGCTGTCAGTCTGGTCTGTACCAAGAGAACTGACCCCAGGGTTAACTAGCTTATCTATACAAGACATGTAAAATGTAGACAAAGTAGCATGACACTGACTTTCTCACCTGTAGCTGAGCAAGGCCATGGTCTGCAAGAATGTTATTTTTTGGATAATACACCAGACCTGGACACAGGGTTTTCTCTCCCACTGCATCCCCCAGCCCACTCTGATACTGGCATCATACATGACATTTGGCGGCACATGAAACTTCCACATACTATTGGGATATGAGCACTGGTGCTTGTTAAATTTGGTACCATTTAAAACAATTACAGTTAATCTTTAATACTTGATTCACACAATAGTTCATGTTTAAATGCTCCCAAAGCTCTAACATGCCATGAAGACAAGTAGGGGAGTGCTGCACAGCAAGAGAGACCATGTTCTCAAAGGTGATTAAAAACCTCTTCACCCCAGTATAAAAGCACAGGCAACAGTGCTGTTGGTGTCTACTAGCAGCTAAGTGGGCAAAGATCAGACCTGGGTATTTGAGGATATTAACTAACTGGTGACTCAAGCATCAATTATGCACAGGACTAAAGCTTTGGAGAGAGTACAGCTGGCTTTCTCTGAAGTTAATCTCCCTATATGGGGGAATCAAGAACTTCTTAAATTACAGAGCCCTTAAACAAGTATTTCTCACCAGTGCCAGGAGGTCCTTGGATAATAGCCAGCTCCTTGGTGAGTGCAAGATTCAATGCCTGCATCTGAGACTCATCTAATTTCAAAGCTTCCATTGAAAGCCATTGATCAGGATCTAGAATGCAGACACTTTTCAAGCTATCAGGGCACTTCTCTTCATGTGAAGGCTTCATCAAGGGTGCAAGGTTGTAGGCAGTATCCTCTGTCAGGTATGCCGGCTCCTTCACCCGTGCATCACATTCCACAATGTACTTCTGGAATGGGATATCTTCTTCGCTCATTTTCTGCAACCCTTCTAGCACATGCCGATAGGCCTCAAAGTAGGCAGCTGTCTCTACCATGAGGAAAGAGTCTGAGGGTTGAACCTCTGCCAGCAGTGGCTGGCTCTGTGCATCAAAACACAGCTCCACATTCCCTTGGACAAGTTCTGCAGCGTTACGGTTAGAAACAGTAGCAAAAAGGAATGTTTCAAAGTGATCTTTGGACATGCAGACCAGGGATCCATACAGCAATCGTTTAGAATTCTGCCACTGTACAAACCTCAGTGGTTTTGTGTCAAACTGGACCTTGTAAGCAATACCAGTTGAGGTACAACGTGGGGCAATAATCCGTGCATCAAAGTAGATCCTGATCTCATCAAATTTTTTCTTTCTCAAATTTCTGTCCTGGAGGTTCTGCAATACCTCCATGATACCTTCCCTTAAAGGCCTTACAAAGTCTTCTCTCAAAAGTCGGAAGTGGGTGTCAAGATAAATACTGGCACTTTCATATTTTCCACAAACAAAATTGGGACGTAGAAAAGGTTTTTCGTTACCATGTATCTCATCATGTGTTGGATAAATGCTCATGATACGGTAGCTTTCTTGCCCATCTTGAGACTGCATAACTTTACAGTTATCAGCCCTCAGTGTGCCTTTGCGTTTCTTCTCCTGCAGATGCTGCATGAGCATCTGGACTCTCTCGAGATTCTTCTCTGTCTCTTCTGTGATGTCCACACCAAAAGTTTTCAGGGAATTTATGGATGCTGTCAAGACTGTCAAAAGAATGGAGACTTTCTGCACAGAGCTGGCTGGGAAAGTACTTATCAAGTGCTGAAGAAGTAAAATGATGTTGCTGATATGCTCAGGGAACTCATGGCGTACAGCAGGAACTACTTCTGTTACCATGTCAGACACATACTGTGGCAGACAGATCTTGAGAAAGTTGGACTCCTTCACAATTCCAAGAATGTGTTGGACACCTTGTCTATCCATTTGGGAACTGCATGCTTTTCGAAGCACCTGGCAAATGAGCTGAACGAAATTGCGGTTCATAGTTGCTTGGGAAAGAAGTTCCTTCAACCCCGAACTGGAAGCAAGTGTGATGACAACTTCTGAGGGGTCTTTCTCAAGGAGACTTTCAAGGAATTTATAGCCAATCCTTCTGGTTTGCCAAGGCCGCTCACTGTGGTGGGCACCACCTGGGGTAGCATTCTGGGAGAAATGAGGATTCTCCCGATGTTGCATCCTCCATGTGCTACCTTCATTTTCCCACCCACTCCTCAGCCCTCTCCCTCTAGCTCCTCCCTGAGCTTGTCCACCTTGATACCTCCTTCCCCTTCCTCCATTTTCTTGCTCATTCCAAGGTCCTCTGGTCCTCTCAAAGGCTTGTCCAAACTGACCCCTTCTTCCTCTAAATGCATTTTCTTGCTCGTTCCAGGGTCCTCTGCCCCTCTCCTGTGTTTTCCAACCTTGATACCTCATTCTTCTTCCCTCATTCTCCTGTTTAGTCCAGAATTCTGTGGCTTCACTGTTGGCCTGTTCAATTTGGATTCTTGGTTTATTCTTACTTGATTGAGGAACCTTTGGAATCCAGCGACCAAACCTCTCTTCTCCTTGCCCAGGTAGAAGAGTATAATTACTGTCTTGGAGGTTTTCCCCTAACTGAGGTGCCTGGCCTGGTACATTATTTGTTCTGTTTCTTCCTCTTCCTATAGGGCCAGTGTCCAAATGAAGTGCATGCCCTGAAAAAAAGCAAAAAAAAAAGGACACTCCTTAATTATAAATCAACCAAATTAACATGCCTCCCAACAAAGATGAATGAGCATATAAACCTAATAGTCAGCATATTTCGAGCATTTGACATCAAGTTAAAAAGTTATTATATTTGCTCACAGACTTTCAAAGTAATATCTCATTTGTACCCCTTGTTCTAACTGCTAAAGAGAGTGACATGCTTAGAGTTCACTTGAGCTACGAAGACACTAAAAAACAAAACCTCTTTCTCCAGAACTGAAAGCAGAAGTATGAAGCTGAAAGGGTTTTTTTCTGTACAGGGCAGCATTTCCTGGGGAGATAGTCATCACTGAAGTAAGGACAGAGGACGCCATAGCTGACTTGAACTGGCTGTACACAGCACTCGCAGAACATGGAGCCTCTGGTCGAAATCCAGCCTCTCGGAGTAGCAGGAAGCACAGCTCATAGAGCCTTTATCAGACTCCCCACAGACTCCCTAATTTCTTCTTAGGGAAGAATTGACTGCTAGCAGGAACAAATAGCAAGAGGCTACTGCAATACATCACCGCATCATGGCCCTAAACAGACTCCTAGGGCAAATAAGGAAGTACTGAAACAGCCCTGAGAGAGAATTTCGCTGTACACAGACATGGGAGTAGCGGATCCCCCTGTACCAGCACCACACCCAGCCCTCCTGCCCTGCATTCCCCGGGGTACCTTCACCTCTCTCTCCACCTCGGGCGTGTCGGGCGTCAGGCTCCCGACCAGAGCCCTCCATCGCCCGGCCGGGGACTGCTCCGGGTCTGTTCCAGCTCTCCGGGGCGAGGGCAGAGCTGGGCGCTGGGGATCGCGGCGCTCCTGCGGCCGAACACGGGCGATGCTGCGCTGCGCTGCCCGCACAGCCCGGGAGCCGCCGCGTCTGCTGGGACACCCACCAGCACGCCCCTTTCTAGTCCACCGCAAAGTTTCACTTTCCAGTTCCCCGCAAGTCCCGCCTGGTGGGCAGAGCCCCCGCCCCTCGCCACCGGCGGGCAGCGCCCCCCAAATGGAGCTTCTCCTTCTCTCTCCGGCTCCCGCGGCAAGGGGGAGCGAAGAGAAGGAGAGGGGAAGCGCAAAGGATGGGAAACACACGGCACGTCCACCTGTCCGGCCCTGGCACGGCCGCTTTCGATTTCCTTTCCCGGCATTGCGGGGCGGAGGCAGCCGCGGCTCTGCCCACCGGCCCGGGCCCGGCCCCCGGCCCGGCCCAGCGCACGCGTGTCCCGCGGGTTCCGGCTCAGAGCCATGGCCACGCTGGAGAGCCTGGGCCTGGTGGGCACCATCGCCGAGGGGGACGTGGTGCCCGTGGACTCTGAATCTGGCGACTCGGAGGATGAGGAGGTGAGGCCGGGCAGGCGGGGAGCCGCGGGCCGGGGCGGTGCGGCGGGGCCGGGCCGCGGTCCTTGCTCACGGGTGTTACTGCAGGAGCTGCTCCGGGCTCCCGGCCGCAGGCGGCGGGGACCCTCCCGCGGGGACTTCAGCGCCGAGTTCGTGTTCGAGGAGGCGGAGGCCGGCGGGGAGGATGCCTGGACGGCGGCGCTGCGGCAGCTCCGCGGCAAGGTGAGGCCTGAGGCCGGGATGGAGCTGCGGTGCCAGAGGCCACAGCGCCCGCTGCTCTGCTGGGCTCCTCTTACAGGTCTCCTGTTGTGGTTTTCTGCCTAGAAAGCAGCTACGACGCTGGATGAGAAGATTGAGAAAGTGAGACAGAAGAGGAAGCTCCAGGTCAGGGTCTTTCTCATTGCTGAAAAGACTGGTATGTGTTTGGCCATTCCCTCGGCCACGGTGCTCTGGCCGCAGCTCATCACTTCGGCTCGGTTTGCTGCCACATGTGATGTATTGCTGAATGGATGAGGTTGCAGAATTATTAGTGATTAAAGTTATGCAAAACTATGGGAATGGGCTTATAATAATAAACACTGACTCACAAAGGACTGAAGTTTCTTTCTCATCCTTTCTTTCTAAAATACTTTTGTATTTTTTTTTTTTAGGAAAAGGAAGCTAAACAAGCAAAAGTGAAAGATGAGGATGCAGAGGCTGAAGATGATCAAACCAAAAAGAATGAGTGTGAGGATTGTACTAGGGATGAAGAAGATGTGGAATCTGAGTATTCACTGGATGATGAAAGTATCTACACAAAAGCAGGTATCAGCAGTACACAATGAGATGGACAAGAGTCTGACACAGAGTTGGCTCACTGGAAAAAAGTCTGAAGTGAAGCCTTGCTGGGAGTGGGCAAGAACCTTTTATGTTTTGTTTACCTTCTACAACATTACTTCTGATTTTAATCAAAGTTATTTTGAATGGTAGCCATAATTGAACTCATCCCTGAACAAGGATATTTACCTGCCAGTTTTACTCCATTACATGCCTCTGCTTGTTTCTGAGGCTTCTCCCTCAGTATCTGAATTGAGAGCAAAAAGTATGAGGTTACAAGGTTAAGATCATTCACAACATCTTGTTATGGATTTAGCTGTGCTTACTGATTGCTGTCACATTTCTCTTTCTGTGCAGATAAGGTCAAAGTGAAGGAAAAGAAGAAATCAAAAAAGGGAGAAGTGGTAAGTGGTAAAAACTAGTCAAATTCCTCCAGCATTTCTTATTGAGGAATTTGTTTTGGTTAACAAATCGTAGCTCAAAAATCAGCCCAGAGCCCCTTGATAACATGTTGTGTTGCTGCATGTGTTGTTCCAGTTTTGTTGTTGTTCCTGTTTCTAGGAAGCAGAGAGATTTTTTGAAGATGCTTCTCAATATGATGATAACTTGTCATTCCAGGACATGAATCTTTCACGACCTTTGCTAAAGGTATTTACCTAGTTGGTTTATTACATGTTATTCTGAAGAATCTTGTACAGCCTCCCTGCCACCAATTAGGACTGTCAAATTTCTCATTGCTTTGCAACCTCTCTGACAAGGAAATCGTTTGGGAGCTAGTGTGATAGTCCTTTAGGATCTGTTATTATAGATTAATGGAAGCTATTCTTTGATTGTGTCAATCAAAGATTGAATGTGTTAACACCATCTTGAGCAAGACTTGCCACAGCATGGTTGGAAGGGACCTTGGAGGTCATCTTGTCCAACCACTGCTCAGGCAGGACCATCTAGAATTGCTGCCCAGGAACATGTCCAGATGGCTTTGATTATCTCCAGGGCTGGAGGCTGCAAGCTCTCCGGGCCTCTTGTGCTGGTGCTTGGTCACCCTTGAGGTAAAAAAGTGGTTGCTGGTGTTTTGAGGGAACTAAACACATACATTACATTTTCCACCCTCCCATCAGGTAATTATTGACATTGACAAATTTCCCCCTGAGCCTTCTCCGGGCTGAGCAGTCCCAGCTCTGTCAGCCTTTCCCCAGATGTAAGGGGCTCCCAAGCCCTCCATAATCTTCATAGCCCATTGCTTGTCTCTCTCCAGTATGTCTGTGTGTCTTGTAGTGATGAGCCCTGCTCTGGGCTCCAGGTGTGGCCATACCAGATACAGAGTTTGATTGCTCTCCCTCCTTTGTAGGCAATCACAGCTCTTGGCTTCAAGCAACCAACCCCGATTCAGAAGGCTTGTATCCCAGTGGGTCTTCTGGGAAAGGATATTTGTGCTTGTGCTGCCACTGGGACAGGTAGGGGGTTGGGCAGGGCACTAGGAACAGAGAATTAGCTATTCACAGTACTTGGTAACCCTTCTTAATTTTTTTTTTCAGGTAAAACAGCTGCCTTCATCTTGCCTGTCCTTGAGCGCCTGATTTACAAACCTCGTCAGGCTCCAATAACACGTGTACTGGTTCTGGTGCCAACACGAGAACTGGGTATTCAGGTGCACTCTGTCACAAAACAGTTGGCACAGTTCAGCAGTGTCACAACTTGCCTGGCAGTAGGTGAGTGTTAAGTCACTTATGTGAAGTGTACAGCTCATTGTAAACCACTATACAGAACTGGAATTCTATGTTGTAAAACTGGAGGATGTATGATTATTATGCTTCTAGTAGATGCATTGTGGTTTAAAATCTTGCTTTCCAGTATTGTGCTGGACTTGTTTACTGGTTTCTGAGAAAGAAAGTATGGGGTCATTTTTATTTTTGATTGTGTTTTTAGCTGAGTTGCTTCCCATTCCTCAGGCAGTTTGCATCCCTGTACTCTGCTGCAGTGTGCTCAGGGGGTCAGCAGTCTGTATTCCCTCTTTCAGGTGGCCTGGATGTGAAGACTCAGGAAGCCGCTCTGCGCTCGGGGCCAGACATTCTTATTGCCACTCCTGGGCGACTGATTGATCATCTCCACAACTGCCCTTCTTTCCACCTGAGCAGTGTTGAGGTGCTGATTTTGGATGAAGCAGACAGGTAGGGTAAGCAGGACAGCAGTGAAAATCATGGCAGTTTTCTGCTTTCCTTTCTCCAGGCTATCAGGCTGTCCTTATTGTCTTGCCTTATCTAATGTTTCTTGGCCAGGCCCAGGTGAAGCAAGCCTTACCTTGCAGTTTTTCTTCTGTGTAGGATGCTGGATGAATACTTTGAGGAGCAGATGAAGGAAATAATCAGGTTGTGTTCCCACCACCGTCAGACAATGCTTTTCTCTGCCACAATGACTGAGGAGGTAGGACAAGCTGCTGAGAAACATACTGAGGCAGGAAGTTTAATGGGAGCTTGTCAGGTCTTTCACCAGAAATCAGATGGACATTTTTTCCTTAACCTGTTTTTGTAGGTGAAAGATTTGGCTTCTGTTTCCCTGAAAAATCCCGTCCGAATTTTTGTAAACAGCAACACAGACGTTGCACCTTTCCTGCGGCAGGAATTTATCCGGATCCGACCCAACAGGGAGGGGGACAGGGAGGCCATTGTAACAGGTTAGTGATGAGCCAAGGCAAGCTGCAATCAGTGAGTAACTGTGAGCAGGCTTCTGAGAGGACTTTCTTTTAGCTCTGCTGACACGAACGTTCCAAGATCACGTGATGCTTTTCACCCAGACCAAGAAGCAAGCTCACCGCATGCACATCCTGCTCGGACTGATGGGCCTGCGGGTTGGGGAGCTTCATGGGAACCTCTCTCAGACACAGCGGCTGGAATCACTCAGGTATTAGCAGGCTTAGTTAGCAAGCCTAGGCTAGAAAGAAGTTCCAAGTTGGAAGTTCTAGGGTAGAAGTAGGTGGCTACATTCATTGCTAATGCATTTTCTTTCTCTGCTCAGGCGCTTTAAGGATGAGCAGATTGATATCCTGGTAGCTACAGATGTGGCTGCACGTGGACTCGATATTGAAGGTGTTAAAACAGTGAGTATTTGAAATGCAGAGATTTTTAATGAAGCCTTTTATGTTGTTTCCCTACTAACACTGTTTCTGTTACAGGTAATCAATTTTACCATGCCTAACACCATCAAACACTATGTCCACCGTGTGGGTCGGACAGCCAGGGCAGGCAAGGCTGGGCGTTCAGTTTCACTTGTGGGTGAGGAAGAGCGCAAGATGCTGAAGGAAATTGTCAAGACTGCTAAAACAGCAGTGAAAGCCAGAATCCTCCCTCAAGGTATGTGGTACCTTTATTGAGGTAAAGAGCTGGAGAGGGTACACAGGGAATATCGTGGTATGGAGGACACTAAAGGAGGTACTGAAAAACAAGATGGATTTCACACAAGCTGCCTCTGTTCATATCGTATTTGTTTTCAGATGTCATATTGAAATTTCGGGAGAAGATTGAGAATCTAGAGAAAGATATCTATGCAGTTCTCTGCTTGGAGCGTGAGGAACGTGAGATGCAGCAGTCAGAGGCGCAGGTAAGCAATTTTTTTAGTATCTGGCATGATATAGTCCATTATGAGGTTACCCTAAGTGTACTTAACCTCCCTACTTAGAAAGGGAAGAGAGGAGTATTCTTTAGCTGTCATGAGCTCACATCTTGCCTGAATTATCACAGATCAACAAGGCAAAGAAGCAGCTGGAGACAGGAAAAAAAGAGACTGGGAGTGAGAGTTTGGAGCGGAGCTGGTTCCAGACCCGTGAGGAGAGGAAGAAAGAGAAATGTGAGTCATGATGCTGTTGCCATGTTAAATTCTGTAGCTGCAGTTGGCCTCTGCTCTGTGCTTTAACAGATTCTTCATTCTGGTTTTTTTTTTTTCTCTTTCCAGTGGCTAAAGCCCTGCAGGAATTTGACCTAGCATTACGAGGGAAAAAGAAAAGGAAGAAATTTGTACAGGACACACAGAAAAAAGCCCAAATGACTGTGAGTTCATTTGTGGAAAAGTGGGACCCGGGGTAGACTATCATAGTTTTCCCTTAGCAAAGCTTCACATCACCAAAATTTGCATTTTAACACCTTTCAGCCAGAGGAAAGGTCACAGTTTGAGATCTTGAAATCGCAAATGTACGCTGAGCGGCTGGCAAAAAGGAATCGCCGAGCAAAGAGAGCCAGAGCCTTGCCAGAAGAGGAACCAGCAGCAGCACCAGCAGGTATACTTTTCTTTTACAGCTAACTTCCTTTATGCCACTTACTTTGCTAGAAATAGGTAAATTAATTTAATTTGTATAGAGGGAGGCACTGATCTTTGAAGGAATGGCCACAAGTGCTGGCCTAGGGTCCATGTTTGCAGTCATTCGTCTCATGCTTAGGCTAATGGTTATATTCAAGAGTACTGTGATGATGCTGTCACCTTCTGTTTACAACCAGTGCTCTGATTTTTATTTGTTAGGTCCCAAAAAGAAGAAGAAAATGTCTGTGTTTGATGAAGAGCTGACCAATACGAGCAGGAAGGCTCTGAAGCAGTACCGTGCTGGGTAAGGTCTTAGCAGGTCTACGTTAGTACAGACTGGAGTAGATGAGAATTTTTCCCTGTACTTCTTCAGGGATATTTTGATATTGGGAGAGAAGGTTCTGAAAGTGGGGCAGGGTTCTTTTTAGAAGCACCTATCCTGCTGATACAATTCTGTGACATGTCTGACCCTCCTCCCTTCCCTCTCTCAAAAGCCCATCATTTGAAGATCGAAAACGCTTGGGTATTGCCCAGCGCAGGAAAGGAGGGAACTTCAAATCCAAATCCAGGTATAGTTCCCTTGACTTTCTTGTTCAAGTTTTGGGGCTTTTTCCTGCTTTCTTCTTCATCTTGTGATTCTTTAAAGGCCCTTGCTAAAAGGTGTGTTGGTTCTGCATTACCCTCTTCCTGCAGGTCTGATGCTGGGGGTAATCAAGGATAGTGTCTTTAATAACACAGTCCTAGGCTTCTGATTGCATTTTGCCTAGAAAATGCTCAGTGCTGCTCCTCATCTGTCATTGGGAGTTGAGCTGATGGAATAATATCATTTCTATTGTCTCTCTTTCAGGTATAAGAGGAAGTAAAATAAGAACTATTACCAAATGGGTAATTTCAGATGCACTGTACAGGCCCTGGCTTTTGTAGTACTGCAAAGAGACAACCTCAGTAAAACTGCAGTTTTTCTTCAAGTCATGGCATAGCTCTAGGATGTTTGTCAGTTACCTGGTTGAAGACTGTGAAAACATCTGTAGCAATCCATGAAATAAAGATTATTTTTCTTTTAAGATGTTGATTGTTTTATGGATGGCTAGAACAACTGAGAGCTGGAATATGTTACATCTTTCTAGTTCATGTAAGTAATGTTTAAGGCAAAAACTGAACAAAGTTTCAAATAATTAATAGAGCTGAAAAAAGATTTTTGTGGTTTATAATCCATTTTTATAATAGGAAAAAAAAGTTTTTCAGTCTACCTGTCACAAAGATGGTTTCTTTAGTTTTTTACCATCTCCACTCTCCCAATCTTTTTTTTTTTTTTTTAATCAGCCTTGTTAAATTTCATTGCATTACCAACTGTTAATTTCTGTCTATACAAATTAAGCCTTTTTTCTTCAAGCCTCCTCTTCTGGGATGACCAGAGTGGAGCAGTAAAAAGTAATGGCTGTACTCTTGTCACAAACAGACCAGCACAACAGTGACTCCTAGTACTAGGTTTTCCAGCTTTATTAAAAAGGGCCAACATTACCAGCAGTAGATATAAAATATACATAGCAGAGGTCTGGCAGGTGGTACTGCTCAGGTATCCCCTTCCTTGCTCTTCTCCCAGTTCAGAGGTACATGACAGAGTTCTCATGGCCTTGGGGGGCGCATGCCAGGTGGAGGGGGTCCTGGGAATAAAGGAAAGAGTTGAAGAGAAAAGAAGCAGCAACACTAAACAAAGACATTTTCCCCATGCCCAAAGTAGCCACAGCATCCCTTTTTGGCACCAAAGCATTTATGACAACAGCAGAGCTCCTAAGCAGTTCGGATAAGCTCTGCTCACCTCTCATTCCTGGGGGTGGTGGTCTCATGCCTGGGGGAGGCATTCCCATTGGAGCCCCTCGGCCAGGTGGCATTCCCATGGGTGGGCCCATTGGTGGTCTCATGCCTGGAGGAGGTCCCATCATTCCTTAAGCCAGAGAAAAAACAAGCATGTAAATCCAGCTGATTATTCAAAGTTGGGTATCAGGGTATCTCCCATAATACCAGATTTTCATCAGAAAAATTTTATCACCGATTTTGCAACAAAACAGGAGCTCTACAGAGCAATTCCTACCTGGAGGAGGGGCTCCTCTGCTCATGGGTGGGGGAGGACCCCCACGCCCTGGTGTGTATTGAGTTGGGGCTCCTGCTATGCTGGCAGTGGCTGCTGCTGCAGCAGCTGCAACTGTTCCACGACCCTGGGGTGTCATCACCTGTAGACAGAACAGATTGAGAAAAAAATAGCACCTGCTTTATCATAACTAAAAAACACAATTGAAATTCCCCTTCAGAAAATTATACCAGTCTTCTCTTAACTTACTAAATAACACTACAACCTGTAATACGATTCAATGGATGCCATTTGAATTATGTGTGAAAAGCTGCACTTTTCAAGCCTCTCCTTCTCTCATACAAAACAATACCTAGGGAAATATAGTAGCAAAAATAAAAACACCTCACTAGGCTCAAACTTTGTGGAAACAGAAACTAAGATTACAGTTCTTCCACTGCACCAATTTCTTGCATCACACTGGTACCAAAAACTAAAAGCCACACGGGTCACAGTATCTCACCTGTTGGGATGGTCCTCCCACTCCTCTGACAGGGCCAGCTAATCCTGCTGGAGCTTGTGGCATGGGAGCACCAGCTGGGACTCCCCTCCCTGCTGCTCTCCCAACACCAGGTCCTCCAGCAGCTCCAGCGAGGGGTACCCGGGCAATTCCAGTCTGAAAACACAGTCCCCAAAAAGAAAGATTCATCAGATCCTACAGATGCCCACAGCCTTCCTTTGTCCAATTAAACGTCCAAGCCCACAAAGAAATTAGAGATTCCCGTGAAGTTTGTTGGACCTAGTCACAACAACATCTGTAAGTCTACAACAATACAATAGTAGCATTTCCCTGCAAAGCAGCAAATTTATCAGATTTCCCTTCCATTTTTCTTTAGCTCTCTGCTCATTCTTACATCTTTTGGAGGTGGTCCTTCAACCGTCATGGACACCAGGTTCTCCCCTCGCAGCAACACAAGACCAAGGACTCGTTTCTCTTCCCGCTCTGGCTGTTTTGAATTTTTAGGTCTGGCGAGAAAAAAAAATGCAAAACAGAAGGAAGAACAGAATCAATGACTGCTCTCTTTGAGCTTACAACAGAATATTATGATGCCTAGGCTGCTTCTCCAGAGAGGAGCATATTTATACGCCGCAAACTATGTACACAGAGAAGTCTAAACTGCTACAACTGGCATCACATATGCTGGTTATTAGGAAAGAACTGAAACAAAGCGTCCCGTCTGCCTTGGTAGTTTGGGGATTTGACAAACGAAACTAAACTCATGACTGTTTTTGCAGGAGCCGGCAGCACACGCTGCCCCATCGCTGTCCCGGCTCTCGCCCCGAGGCCCCCTCGCTGGGGAGCCGGGCTGCGGGCACTCCCCACCGCTCACTTGATCTTGCGGAACTCGTCGCAGTCGCAGAGGATGAGGTTCATGTGCTTATCGAAGGCCTTGAACGTGCCGATGAAGACGCGCCCATCCTGCAGGATGCACCGCATGCGGTAGTCGATGTGCTGCAGCATCTTGCTGCTCTTCCCCACCGTCTGCAAGAGAGCGATGCGTTCGTTACCCGCGGGCCGGCCCGGAGCGGAGATCGCTGCACCGCCGGCCCCCCCGCCCCGCGGGCCCGCCCGACTCACCATGGTTGCGGCTTTCTGTGCTCCCCCCGCCGCCGCCGCTGCTGCTGCTCCCGCCGCGTTCCCTCGCTCCCCGCACCCGGCCCGCCCCGGCGGAAGCTGCTACGCGCGGCCTCCGCGACTTCCGC
>VZUA01049764.1:50384-61011 GCA_013401035.1 Horornis vulcanius
CGCGGAGCGGCTGCGGTGGGCGAGGGTGGGGATAAGGAGAGGGATAAGGAGCGCAGGTGTCGGCGGAGCGCCTCGGGTCTGCTGCCTCCCCGGGCGCGCTGTGGCGCCGCGCCCACCCTGCGGCCCAGAGTCCGGCCTGGCTCCTCCGCCCGCCCCCGGCCCGGCTCCCGCTGTGCCGCGCTCCCGGCGCACCGCCCCCGCTGCCCCCGGAGGGGCCGCGCCCGCGCCGAGGAGCCACCGAGAGGGGCGAGGCCGGTTCTCCCTCGGGAGCCGAGGTACAGCGCAGACCTGCAGTGCTTAGCAGAAAAATTGTTAAATCCCTTTAATTGGGTTTTGGGCCAAGCTTCAGGGGTTGACGCCTGGCTGGCGGCTTTGAGGTCACTTGACTGATTAAAAATAATAAAGCAGTTCTCTTTTTGCTTGTTGCTATCAGTTCCTGTCTTTGCCAAGAGATGGTCTCTGCCTTACCGTGTTGAAATATGCGTGACCAGGGCTCAGAGGTGTAGTGCTTTACAGCCAAAGTGCAGCCATGGAAGGCCTTTGGAGGAATGTAGGATTCTAGAGGCAGGGAATCTGAGCCATTTGGTTCTCTGGTTTATCTAGAGAGGGATGTTTCTCATTGCTTGTTGTGTGAGGTAACAGAACACTGCGTAGCCTTCAGGTTGGACTGTGCTATCTCCTACCCTTTCATGCTGCATGGCCAGGGAAGGTGTGTTCTCTGCCCACCTGTCCCATTAGTCCCTCTGCCAACATCACTTCCAACTTTAGCTTGGCCATTTGGTACCATCTGGGGACTTGCTGAGGACTGCCAAAGGTGTTTTGTTGCATCTACAGGTTTCAGAAGCTGCAGCTATTCGCTTGTTGACTGGGGGATTCTACCAGGCAGCTTTTCTTCTTCAGGGAATGTTCTTTCATCCTCCTCATTTTCATTCTGTGTGCAGCACACTTTGTTCTCATCTGTAATGAAAAGAAGATTGAGTTTGTGAATAGGGAAATTCTGCTTAAAATACTCTAGTTGTTTTAGCTTGCAGCTTCTCAGAAGTCTTTTGAATAGTGTGTTTTTAGTGGCTCTGCTGATTTTTCCTTGCCCTGCAGCTACCCTTGCACCACTGCTTTATATGACAGATCTCACTCTGCAGAAGCAGACTGAATTAATTTTTGAGGGATTTTAGCTTGGCTTCTGTCTCTCTGTACAAACTGTGAGAAATTGTTTACATGCTGTTGAGAAGAATGTGCTGTGAGAGCACATAAGTGACTGATAAACACTATTATGCAACATCATGGTCTGTACTTCTTCATAAGAGCTTCTCAACAATTTTATCAGTTCTATCACTGTTGCACTGCAAAATATCCATTGTAAAACATCTTGACATCCCTCTTGTCTGCAGATGCACAGTGAAATCTTTTCAAAGCATGCTTTTGGCAGACAACCTCATGTTAAGAGACTGACCTGAAGTACTTTGTATTCATAGTCCAGTTTTCCTTGTCCTCTTCTGGAAAGCTGCTTCTGCAGAACCATTGAGATGTGTTAGTCCTTCAAAGCATTGTTTACCAAGACTGTTCTAAAAAGTTTCCTACCTTTTTAAATTTTTAATTGTGGCTTCTCTGGGTTCTCCTTAGCCAAATCACTTTGGTGTTCAAATTTCTGCCTTGGTGGGGATACCTGTGGTGTCTGTTCTGTGGTGCTGCTGTGCAAAAAAATAACCTTGAAGATATTTTTCAGAGCCTTGAAGCTCTCTTTTTTTCATTGTGTATTTGCTGTGCCTTGAATACTGATGGGAATAGGGAGCATGGTTGCCAGTCATGAGTGGGTGCTCATTTATGGAAGAAATTTGGGGCAGAAATAAGTGTTAAATATCATGGTAAGTTATTTTGAATTTGTATGCAGCTGAGAGCTTTTTTTTTTTTTGGAGACACCAAGGTAGTGTAATACAACTTGGTTGGTCCCTGGTTTTGGTGGTGAGGATATTAGGGGAGCTGCAAGGTAGAGTGCATGACCTCTAGGTGCTGTATGCCTCTCTAGTACTTTTTTGGGGATGAAACAGGACATTTTTGTGGTTATTAAGGACATGATTTAGTGGTGGACTTGGCAGTGTTACGTTTATAGATGGACTTCGTGATGTAAAGGGTGTTTTCCAACCTAAATGTTCTGTGATTTCTGCAGGATTTCCCCTCATATCAACGTTTCTCTTTTAATGGGCACTTCCCCTCTCAGAATGAGGCATGTTCTTTGAGTGGGAAAAGACAAGTTAGAGATTTGTAAAGGCTTCTACCTCTAGTAATCTGGACATCTTTGTTTTGGCACATAAAGTGGTATATTTCCTTGTGCTTTTCAGTAGCAACTTGCCACTTGCAATACAGATAAAAGACGATGACTGCACTGCAAGAGGCTGAAGGGAGAAGTGGTAATTAGATGCTAATTACTCATGCATAATTACTCATGGGTAAATTAGCTTAAAAAGTTGCAAATTCAGTTCTTAGCACTCAGGGACTAATCTTTGAGCCTTGTCTCTTCACTGTGTATTTGTTGTGTCTTGAACATTGAATAGATTTAGATGTTTTCTGGTTGTGACTTGACTCGCTCGTGGGAGAGGTAATTACCTGTTCAGTTATTAGAGGCTGGTTACTGGGGATGTTGTGTGTGTGCTTCTGCACAGGACTGACGTTTCTCAGGCTTTCAGTTTAGGCCATCATAGCCTTTAATTGCTGGAGAACAGTCTGTGGAAATCCCACACCATTTGGGAACTGCCTGTCTGTTTCTAGATGTAATATATGGAAACCTGTATACCCTGCAGGTCTGGGGTTGTCATACAAATTGGGCTCTTTGGGAATTACTGGTTTTATACTGGTAATTGCCCTGATTTGGTGCCCTGAGTCTGCAGCTTTTCCAATGCCAGCTAATTTGTGCTGCTTATCTGAAATGTTGGAGATGTTATTTTGAACCTAACTTGACTGGCACTTTTCTGCATGAGATGTGTTTAGTCTTACAGTCATTTAATGAGTTTTAAGAAGATACAAACCACTCTTGGGATTGGTGCACAAACAGAAAAGGCCAGGAGTAATGACTTGTAGCCATCTCTGTGAATTGGGGTAGGCTTTCCAGAATATCTGGCTTGCCAGATACTTCCCAGGTGGTGGGGGGTGGTAGAGTGGACCAAGTCTGGCTGCCATAGGAGTGCAGAAGGTCACATAGTCCAGTTTTTTGGGCACAAACCATTGTCTCTGACAACTGACTGGGACCAAACCCTGAACACAAGCTTATGCTCTGAAAGGCAGATAAAGGAGTGAAAGGTAGACTTCCAGAGCAAATGCTGAGTTACCTTATTTTCTGTGATGGATGCTCATGTTTTGGATTTATGATGTTACAGGAAGGGAATAGGATAAAGCTAGCTGCTGCTGCTTTGCCTTAGAGCCTGTTTGGGTATCCTGAGTGGATCAAGTTATCTAAGAAATTTGGATAGGGCATGAGTCAACACTGTGGGAGGGAGGCTACCTGGACAGTCTGTTCCTGCTCTCACCTACAGACAGCAGCTGAGCCTAGGGAGCTGCTGCTTTAGTAGTCCTGCAGACTGAGCTGCCAGTACAGGCAGTGGGTGGCAGATGGGGCTTTGCTGATCAGTGACCCTCCTTCTTGTGAGTGCCCCAACAAGCTCTCACAAGTATTTCTCAGGTGATGAAGCTGGGCATGCAATTTTCACAACATGCTGTTTGTGTGAGGCCTTGATCTCTGCTAATATTGGGTGTTCTGTCTCTGTCAGGCCCAGGAAACGATAAGGCTGAGCTCAGGTGTTTGGAAGCTTGGTGTTAGATCCAGTGTAGCAAGTGAAATAATTTTCTGAGAAGATGCTCACTATCCTTTCTCTTAACAGGTGTGGAGGTGTATGCTGTTGTAAAGGCACCTGGAGGAGTCTGGAGCAATGCCACCGCCTTCAGATATTGTGAAAGTGGCTGTTGAGTGGCCAGGTGCCAATGCCCAGCTGCTGGAAATAGATCAGGTGAGACCTGGTAACCAGATGGGGGAGGAAAGGCACCCCAGCGTTGATACTGGAATGTGGGAAGCATAGAAATGGGCAGTATTCCTTTCTGGTTGAGAGGAACACGGCTACTGAGGACTCTCTTTCTGTTCTAGAAAAGGCCTCTTGCATCCATCATCAAGGAGGTCTGTGATGGGTGAGTAGTTCTCTGGGAATCCTTGTGGAGACAGTCTGTCCTGCTGGCAAATCTTTCTGGGTTCTGTGGAAGTCTGCTGCTTATTAATGTCCTGCTAGCACAGTCCATGCTGCCTGCTGCTGGTTTTGGCCATGGAATGGGCTGGGGTTTAAATTGTGAAGAAAAGGATCTCCTGGAAAATGGGGGCCTTCCATTTTTATTCCAATTCTAAGTGCATTTGTATGCCCTAAGGTCAGTTAATCTATGAGGATTGGCCCATCCTGCTGTTTTTTGAAGTGTAGGCCTGTTCAGGTGTTCCATAGAGTTAGGGTAGGCTGAAGTTCCACATTAACCTCAAGAGGAGTTCTCACTTCTCTTCAGGAGACCTAATTTCCCCTGCTAAAGCTTTGCTTGAAAGTTCTTTTGCAACTTCCTGGGATCAAGCTCCATTTCCTAGTTGACAGCCAGAAGAAAGAGGACAAAGACACTGAATGTATCCTTCTCCCTCTGCCAGGTGGTCCTTGCCAAACCCTGAGTACTACACTCTGCGTTACGCTGATGGTCCTCAGCTGTACATCACTGAGCAGGTCAGTGTGAGAGGCAGCAGTTTGCTGATATCCTGGGTGAGAGTCCAGAATGTCTTGGACTGCAGTCATGGCACAATACTGGCACTAATCCTTGAGGAGTAGCATCTCTGCTCTCAGAGAGATTCAGACTCAAATGGTGCCATCAACAGAGGAGCTTTGCACTGCTCCCTTTGCATGCCTGTAGGTGTGGGGGCTCAGGCACTCCAGTTCAGTACCCTCCTTAGGGTTGTGTGGCATAGGAGCCCCTTTAATTGTGCATACAGATGTGCACTGTAGAGCCAGCTGGCTTCTTTTCCCCCCACTTTTCCACAGTTTAAGTTTGGGTTTTCTTTCAGACTCGCTGTGACATCAAGAATGGAACTATCCTCCAGCTGGCAGTGTCCCCGGTAAATGCTTCCTCACGTCTCTCTTTCTCAGCAACTCTCCATGGGTGACAGGCTGTTTCTTACCTCCTGGCCTTTCTTTCTCCTTCTCCCCAAATTGCAGGAGGGTTACCTTTTTTGTGGGCCCTTCCACGCAGTGAGGCATGCAGTCTTTGTTTTCATTCCTGGCTGTGCTGTGTGTTTTTCCTTTGGGTGCTCTGCCCTTTTATAGGACTTCCTGTCAATAAATTCAGTCTACAGTTTTAATGCATCTCCTAGATTAGGGTGCTGTGAAACACCTAAAAAATGCATTCTCAATGTGACTGCACTTAGCATGGTCAGTTAGAAAGCAACAGTTCCAGCAATTGAATGCAAAAATGTTAAAATAGAGACAAATTTGATGAAGAGGAAGTTGCTCCTGCTGAATTCTTGCTATAGTGGCCTCAAAAGTCATCTTTTGCACCTTTCTTTTTATTTAAATTCTTAAACGTTTTTTTGTGCAAATGTCTTGGCATAAACCTGAGGTTGAGTAGAACTGGGAGAAGGTACTTGGGCAAAAGGCAATTCAAAGGATATCAGTGATCTGTGTCTGAGAAATCTTCTGGAATGTCTTGTGGATACACAAAATGAGATCATGCTTCTCTTTGAATCTCTGAGACTTTTTATCAATATTGTATTTCTTTAATGGTGTTGTTCCATATTTCTATACCCACCTCCACTCACCTCAGCAAGGAGAAAAACAGGCATTTGCTCTACCATGCAAAACAGCATTTTACTCACCTCCTGCTTGGCTGTAACTGTTGCTGAGAGAAGCCTTTTTTTAGTCAGCCTCAGACTTGCTGACTTCAGCTACTGAATGTGACTTTGCTGGTATCTTTACCCCGGCTCTGCTCTCCCTGCCCACCCATGGGCTTCTGACAGAATGCTGACGCTGGCAGGACTCAGACTGCAGGTGACTGGTCTGTAACTGGCACCATCCCTCTTTCCTGCCAGTCCAGGGCAGCTCGCCAGCTGATGGAGAGGATCCAGTCACACAGCATGGAAGCCCGGCTGGATGCCATGAAGGAACTGGCAAAACTTTCGGCAGACGTCACCTTTGCCACAGAGTTCATCAACATGGAAGGGATCACAGTGCTGACACGGCTTGTGGAGAGTGGGACCAAGCTTCTATCCCAGTAAGTTTCCTTTATTCCAGGACTCTGGGGCAAGGCCTCAAATAAGGGGCTAATTTTGCTTGCTGAAGTGGCATTAAGCAGCTAACCTTACCTTACCTTAACCTTGAATGCTGTTCTGTGGGGACAAACCCTTCCAGTCATTTGTTAAACCTCCCGAGGCAGGAGGCAGTTGTGAACTGTAATAACATTTATAGCTCTCCTTATATATTACCAACGAATAAGTTTTTGGCTTTTTTTGCAATCTTTCCTTCAGTCTCTTTTATCTTTCTGTCTTGTGGTTATGTATTAGTTTTCCACAATTCATGCTGTGCCTTCATTTTATTTCAAGTCAGGTCCCAATATTTAGAGGACAATTAACTTCCCTTAGTTTTTTTCTGGTGTGAAAACGTGTTTGTTCCTTTGATTAGCCGAGTACTGATCCAGGTGGTTGTGAGTCTCTGGTGGCAGAACTAGGGACTTACTGCTGCTAATTTTAATTTGTGCTTGTAACTAGGAAAAATAAAATATCTTTCTACAAAACAGTAAAATTATTGGCATAAATGCATACCCTTTATTGCTCCCCCAGGTGCCAAACTGTTATTAGGCGAACATGGTGACATTTTTCTCTTATTCAGCTTGAGCAGGCTTTTTTCCTTGCCACCAGATCTCTTGTAACTGAATTCTTCAATTTCTCAGTTATAGTGAGATGTTGGCTTTCACCCTGACTGCCTTCTTGGAGCTCATGGACCACGGTATTGTCTCCTGGGACATGGTCTCAATAACCTTCATCAAACAGGTGAGTTTGGGTGGAGGGGTTGAGTGGATATTATTTCTTTTCATGCTTTAATGTATCTTCCAGGAAGAGCAAAAAAGACTCTGAGAAGCTGAGTAGTGTCTGAGAGCACAGTGAACGCTCCTTTCTGAGCCCTGTCTCACTCAGCACAAGGTCTCCTGGGTGGGCACCAGCTGACCTGCTGCTTGCTGTGCTTTCAGATTGCAGGGTATGTGAGTCAGCCCATGGTGGATGTGTCCATCCTGCAGCGCTCCCTGGCCATCCTGGAGAGCATGGTGCTCAACAGCCAGACTCTGTACCAGAAGATTGCAGAGGAGATCACTGTGGGGCAGCTCATTTCCCACCTGCAAGTGTGAGTGTCCACCCAGCAATGGTGGGATTGATACCAATTTTATGACTACTTGTTTATTTCAAAATACACCCTCTTAACGTTTGGAACACTTAAAGATTATATATTTTTAAGTATTACCAGTATGACAACTTACTTGAACTTTAGGATTTCTAATGGAATTTTTTAAAAAAGTGAGATCCAAGAAAAATGTGTTCAGTGCTAGGACCAAACCCGCATTTCACTAGAACAACTTCCTGAAGGTTTTGCATCCAGCTGTCTGTCACTTCTACCCCTCCTTAAATAGTCTCCACTAGAATCTAAGAGCTCATCATCTTCTGAGTTTTATCTTGCATACTAAGGAAGAAGACAATTGCTTTTCTTGCTTGAAGGGATTAAAATTCTCTGTATCTTCTTCCACTCTTCCCAAACAAACTGGCAAATTAATATCTGTCTCTTAGGGCTGTTTGTCTAGGTCAGTTCTACTCTTCATTATAAAAAAGCAGCAGGTAGTTGTTGGAGCTTTTAGTAGGTTGGTTTTATTCTCGAGCCTTTTAATCCTGAACGTGTGGAGAAGCATTATTTGTGAATGTGATTGATAGTCCTTAATCAGTGAACAGCAGTTTAACCAAATTATAGTGCAAACAAAGTATTGCATCAATGTCACTGTGTGCTTGGAATGTTTATACATTTGAATTTGGTTAACAGAAAAGCTGAACAAGTTCTCCTGAACGCTCCAGCAGCTTTGTTCTGCAAAGAGTGTATGTTTTTTTTAGCTTTATGAGTTCTGGTTTAGTTAAACACAGATTTGGAACTAACATTGAATACACTTATGTAGTTTTTTTAAGGAAATTATATTTGCTCAAGACATAAACTTGTGTGCTTAAGTGCTTCCAGAATACAAACGGTCACTTAAGAAAGCATCTATGCAGGGAATATTTTGGAGAGGGAGATGGAGAGTGAGTCAGGATTTGCTGGTGGTTTTCTTGGCAAGACCATCAGGAGGGAACAGTTCATAACAGAGGATATGTTCTGAAAGAACATGACCATGGAAACAAGGAGATGAGTTAGAAGAGGAGAAAGTAACCTAAAAAATTGTTCTGCTTTGTCAAAAAGCAAGCAGTGTGGTGAAAAGAGCAACAAACTCTGAAAAGGAGAGCAAAAGTGAATGACAGAGAGACCTGTGCAGCTCAGAGGCCCAAGGAGAACCTGGATGGTGCATGGAGATTTGCATGTTTGAAGTACAGCAGATTGATCAAAATGAAAAAGATTTGAAGAGAGCAATAGAAGAAAGAATATGGTTGTTATCCAGAGATATGTCAAAGTGAGGAAAATAGGTATTTAAGCTAAAAGAAATACTGTCTTAAGACCTTTTATAAAAAGATCTTTTATTTCTACATGTATAGTTAAAGAAATAAAAAAATATTTTTAAAATAAGTATATTCTTGCACACAAATTCGTTTAGATGATACATTGGACTTCTGCTCATCAGAAGAGCTTGATGCAAGAGTGCTCTTGATAGCTTCCATTGGCATAGGGGAGAAAAATAATTTGTTCCATACAAGTTTCAAGCTGTATCCATGTAGCAGACTGTACCATAACCAGGTTTTACAGAGATAGTTTCAGCATTGGAAACAAACTGTGGTGATGCTGTGGTCTTTGTCTCCTGGATAATGGACCTATCAGTCAGAAATTTGTCAGGTTTTTGCAAGCCTTTTGGAGAGCTGGACATCATAAGCATAGTTTGCATGAGTCCTGCTTGTCTGTTGCAAATGCAAGACAGCTGTAATCAGTGTTCTCATGGTGCAGGTAAAGCACCAAGCTGCAATACTCTACTGCCTGGTGCCTTACAAGCCTCCCTTTTCTGTTTCTGCAGCTCAAACCAGGAGATTCAGACATATGCCATTGCCTTGATCAATGCCCTCTTCCTGAAGGCACCTGAGGACAAGAGACAGGTTTGTTCTTGCCTTTTGACTTTAAACCTGACTGATGGTTGCTGCCTAGATGTTTCTGCCTCAGAAGTCATATTGTCTGGGCAAGGTAGACCTCAGACCTTGCCAAGAACTTAAGTGGCTGTTTCAGTATGGCAACAGAGGAGAAAAGGTACTATCCCATTAATAATGTGTCCTGGAGCACACATCTATATTTAGGATAACCTCAAAGGATTCTGAAAGACCTTGAGAGACAGAAAGTAATCCTCCAGACAGCATGGGAAGTTTTTTTTTAAGTCAATAGTGTATGGGAGAGGTAGGCTGGGTAGACTCCTTGGGGCTGTATGTACTTAATAAGAAAACACTCCACCTCCCTCTCCCCCAAAAAGGGACCTTTCTTAAGTCATATGAGGATATTCCTGCTGGCAAATGTGAGAAATGGAACACTGCCCTGCTCTGAGGAAACTCCTTAGATCTCAGCTACCTGCAAGATGTGCATATGTGTGTATTGTGTAGCTTTGCTGTGTTAAGCCTTTCTTCTCTAGTGCCCTGTTTGTGTCTTATTTCTGGACTCCAAGCTAAATCCTGTCTGCTTCTCTTTGTGCCTTTTTTTGCTTTCTGCCAGCAGGACAAGCTGCTTAACCCACTAGACCTGCCCATCACTGTAAGTAACTCAATCCTGGGGGCTGGTCATGTAGGGGACCTGCAGGCATGTTAGCTTTTCTCTAGTTGTGCCTCCTTGTATCCCAGGGATGATGCTCACAGCCTCAGAGAGTGGATGAACCTAGGGAGAAGGGCGGGAGGACTCCTGGGGATGCACTCAGACTGTGGAGGGGAGAAGAATCAGTAGCAGGAGAAACCCTGAACTGTGCACACAAGGTCATACAGATGGTCAGAAAAGGAAACTGATACTGCAAGACTGACCAGGTGAACCAACTGTAAAACTGGAACAAGTCCTTTAGTAACCTGAATCTCCCTAAACTTACTGCAGCATGAGTTTATACCCCAAATTTCACTTGTGTTAATGACAGTTTCATATCTAGCTGCATCCTTCTAAAGACAGAGCTATTTGTCTGTGAAGAGCAGTCACAAAACTTGATGCTGACTGGGGGCTAGAGCATAAATTCTGCCTAATTTGTGACTTCTCCCTTATGGTAATTGTAGTGTAAAAATGTTTTTTTGCCCTGTGCTAACTCCAGGGAAATCACCATTCTCATTAATAGGTTGATTTTGAACCTTCTGTATTGAGATACTGGTAGTTTTTTTGGTTTTCTGCATGGTACAGAGAATGTTCCACTTTTTTCAAGGATGCAGCACCTTCAG
>VZUA01049773.1:15473-29158 GCA_013401035.1 Horornis vulcanius
CCCCACCCGAACCGGGCGTCTCCTCCCCCGCCCCGCGTTTCCCTCGGCCCCCGGGAGCGGCGTTTGCCCCCCCGCCCTCCTCTCCCGACCGCTCTTAGCGGGGAGCTGACCCGCGCCCCCAGCGAAGGAAGGTCCTGCTTCTCGCTTCACCTGCGCCACGGCATTCCCTGCCCCCAGCCGCCGCTCCGGGTCTGGCCGTGGCCATCACGCTGAGTGCTTCTGCTTGGCCGGGTTCTTTCACCGTCAGTTTCTGCCCCAGCCTGGCACATACACACCTTCTGCACCCACATCCCACAGCATGATGCGTGATGATGATGAGGAGTCTCAGATGGAAGCTGAGCAGGGCGGCTGCAGGACACCCTGCTGAGAGCTCGCATTTGTCACAGCCGAGATGAGCCGCGGGCCCGCATTTTTGTGCAGAGTTTTGAAACCTGCTGAAATCACGTCCCGAGCCCATCGGTAGTGCTGTGCTGATGCCCTGGTCCGGTACTTTAGAGTTCACTTTGAGTATATATACTTCTCCAAATTGGTGGCCTACTTAGTGGAGTCTTTGTGAAGTGGGCACAGCCGGAATGTTACTGCAGTGCACCAGTTCTCTTTTGGGACCGAGCTTTTTGTAGTCAGAAGACAAAATAGTTTAGTTGAATAAATCCCAGAGATTAACACAGGGATGTGTTCATTGTTGTGTTTGTCATGTCTCTTCTGTTAATTTCTGCAGGAAAAAAAGTTGTCTTTCTATGTGAAACTTCAGGGATTTCCCGTGATCTTAGGTTTTGCCATTGCCTATGATTTTTTTGCTTTCTGATCTAAAATGTTGTTGTATGCCTGCTTGATCATGTAGAGCGATTTATAAATTAGTGCACTGTCTAAAAATATTGCAGAGGCTCTTACAACTGAATAGTGTTTCCTGTGGCTAGAATTGCATCCTTTCGTCTTAAGTGAATAAGAGGTAAACAAGCAGAGCAGTTGATTAATAGCAAACTCCTCTTGGTTCTCTATAACCCTAACAGTGAGGTGTTTAAACATGAGATCTAAGTTATAGAAAGAAAACTTTCTGGAGCTTTGTGCTGCACAAGAAAATCTCTTCAAATATTTTCAAAATCATTTTATCCTCTTTGATCCCAGGAGCAGAGTGTGCGTGACATCTAATTTAGGTTGACTTTTATTATCCGTCTTGCTCTTAGGTATCCATGGTAAATCCTTTCATTGAGAAAGTTACATGGTTTTGCTCTCATTTTCTGCATACTTGAGAGGTCACCTGTTCTTTCAGCCATTTGGAAGAGTCATAATGCTTTGCATTTCTTTTCAGCGTGGCTCTGATAAAATTTTCAGGGACAACATCTAGCAGAATACATTTCCATGTCTCAAGGAATAGTAGCTGCTGGGCAACCCATTGGCTATTATTTTACCAGATTTGATCAAAAGCAAGGTACACAATACCTGCATTATTCAATGCCTGTAGGAAGTCTCCTTTGGTAGTCTTACTGGCAACTTGGTATGTGACCAGTATTTGAAGTTATTTTATCAAAATTCATAGCTCACTCTATTTTATTATTTTCAAGATGAGTCAGAACAGCAAAAGTCAGGGCATGGATTGCTCATTTTAATTTGGTGGTATTGTACCTCAGAAGGAAGCTCACTATCCTAGTGCCAGAGGGTTTTGAGAGGTGTAGATGAACTAGAAATGTATAGAAGCAGGAATGATGACCAGTAAACTTTTGTGGTTGGATCAGGAAAGATCTCCTAAGCAAACCCATGAAATATGACACTTTGAAAATTAAACAGTCATTTAAATCTAAGGTCACATTTCCCTGTTTGGTATTGGGATTGTGAGTGTTTGCAGAACAGTGTGTTTGCTGCTTCTCCTTTTCTTGTTTGAGATCCAGCTGGTCAGCCTGGTTTGTGATGACTCAGACAGTCGCTACTGCTTCAGGACTGGGAACAAGTGTCCACCCCTGCTGCCTGTGAAGTCTCTCCTAACAGGGCTTTGTGCTGGCTGGAGCCTGTAGGTAGAAGGAGCGTTTCCTAGTTGCTCTTTCATGTGCCTACAAGTATCCCTGCCCCATAGGGGGACTCCGAGTGCAGGTGGCCCCTAACCATGTTAGAGGTTGGAGTTGAGAAGTCTGTGTTGCTGGATGAGAGACTTCTCCCACTATAGCAGCAAGAGCATTGGTGGAAGAGGGAGAAAGGGGAGGTGAGGTTTAATTTTACAGTTTTCTGAATTTTGGAAGAGTAACACCA
Organism: Horornis vulcanius; assembly: GCA_013401035.1. Lineage (NCBI taxonomy): Eukaryota > Metazoa > Chordata > Aves > Passeriformes > Scotocercidae > Horornis > Horornis vulcanius. Next base: position 17,715 of record VZUA01049773.1, read on the forward strand.
GGTCCTTCCTCCCATCCATTTAATTTTATTTGGACTCTTTTCCTGACGGTTAGTTTAGTTCTTGTATGTACACCCATCCAAATATTTCATGTGTAAACTGTTGCAGTTGTAGCTGCTGAGACTGAATTGTTTTTCTGGTGTCACAGGATTTATTTTTTTTAATGTATTCCATTGTAGCTTGTTTTGTATTAAAGATCTCTTAGCCATTGTACTGTATATAAATGCATTTTTGATGGCTACTACTAAGTATTGTAAGTACAAGAAATTTACTACATTAATTTCATTCTGATTTTCTTGATTTTTTTAATTTTCTTGACAAATTATTGTGGACTCTTTAACAAGAGAGTAATAAAAGTAGCCAGACAAATCTGGCTACTGAAAAAGCATTTTTAAGTTATCACCTCCATTATTTTTTCACCATAAACAGCTTTAAGCCTCTTGCCCCAAAAGAGCCTTTAAAATGTACAAGGGTTAAACATACATATTATTTTGCACCTAACCATCTGAAATATGATTTAGATTCTTGTGCTGTATATAGTTTGAAGACTGAAGTAAAAAATAACACAGGAAAACAAGGTTGGGATTTTTCCCCTGTTTTATACCCATTGTACTGAAAAAGTGAGTGATTGGCCCAAGAAGAGAGACAGTCTGTGCTGGTGCCAGAAGTTCACGCCAGGTGTTCTAAGTTGTAGGCTATCAACTGATAACTTTCAGTCTTAGGTTTAATCTTAGCTAAATATTAACATTCAGTCCTTGATTTTTAAGCTAGCATTCTATCCTAATTATTATTCTCTGTGTGTATGGAATAGAGGCAGCTTTTTGTTCTCCCAGTCTGTAATTTTAAATTTCTACAAGGTCAGAGGAACAAGTTTATTTTCAGTAATTCTGTACTGTTCCACGTGTTTTGTAGTTTGCAGATACCTATTTCAAATATGTGTTTTCTATCTGCAGGTCAGTGTTTCAAACCTAAGTACATTCATGTCTGCAAGGTCATCCCTATATATACCAGTTGCATCTGTTCACCGATTGGCCAATTTCCTGATTTCCCTAGGATTTTTTGTGAAGGGAGGCATCAGAAATACTAAGATGTAATAGATCTTTTTTCTTTTCCCATCTCCTTGTGGAATGAATTAGTTGCATTACCCTATTTGCTATTCTCTTCACCAGCCCAAATCCACATTTTTCTTTGAGGATTTTAATATACCTCAGAAGGTGTTTTTGCATGTCACTGCAGGTCTGTTTTTAACAATGTTACCTGATGTTATTGTACTAGCTCAACAAAGTAACTGACTAACTGGGTAAAATACAAGTATCACTCCTTGATTTATACAAGTGTGCAGGCCTAATTTGCCATTAAAAATAGTATCTTGTCACCATTCATACTCATGTTTTTTGTTTTTGTTTGGTCTCAGACCTAGTGAATATTTCCATTGTCTGAGAGAAACTAGAGAGAAAATAATATTGCTTATATCTGAATTGTCTGTGTGCATTGCATTAGGTAAAGGTTGTGTGTTTTCCAGACAGAAAATCTAATTACTCTTTAAATGTTAGTAACAAATCATACATTCAGAGTTTAGAGGCTTGGTGCATTTTGTTTTTAAGTATCCAGTTTGTTTTAGGAGTTGTTATTGAAGTGATTGTTCTGTTTTAAAGTAACCAGTTCACTTTAAGATTTGTTCCTTAAGTGTTTCTTACTTAAAATCTCTGCTTGGCAATGATAATGTATACCATGAAGAAATATACCATACTTTTCATTCATTAATTTATTCTTTTAATGTAAGAAAGCAGTACTAAGCTAAGCATTTCTTTCATGTATTTGCACGCAACTTTTAAATGCTGCCACTACTATACCTTGGTGCTTGCCTATAAAGCAAGATTTCTGCCCATTTAGAGAGCAGTGTGCATGCATAATGTATGCTTACATTTTTGTTCTTTGTTACAAGAAAGAAGCTGACCTTTAAGACATGCAGCAGCTCTGTGTTACTTATTTGTGGACTGTACATTTTTGTCCACTATTGGCACTGACTGTGGCTATCACTGGAAGTGTAGTCTAGGGGAACTGCTCAGACAGGACATTGTTGGTGACAAAATGTCAAATTAAGTGAGAACTGGAATAAAAGAAAACTTTGAAATCAAAACATAAAGAAAAATACTTTAAAATTAAGTGAGTTGGAGTAAGGCAGGGTATTGATATTCTGAGGCCAGTTTGTAGTATGCTTGTCTTCAGATCACCTAATTAAATTTGTAATATCTTCCAAGTCAGGAAAACATATATGGATTTTAAATATGCTAAATATGGTTTTTAATGTGGGAAATTTTGGTTTTGGCTGTCTTTGTGACAGGAAATCTTAGAGCTACATTCATAGTTGTTTTGGGATTACTTTCCTGAAATCCAAAGTATCAGGGTAGCACACAAGCAAATATTCCTCCCTTAAATTCTAATAAGAGTTTATGTCTCTGATCACTCAAGTAGGAATAGCAGAGTAGGTTAAGTATTGACATTATTCTATTGTAATGATAATACGTTCATTATCAGAAAAAATAAGAAAAAATTCTGGCATAGACAGTATTGAAATTCACTGTGCACTAACGTGAATGGGTTTCTTATAGGGTTGCTAGTTTGTTTCTTCTAGTATGATAGTCCTAACTTATTTAATTTGCTGTCTTTTGCTAAGCCTTTGTAACTTATTAGTATTGAGATTTTTTTTTTATTACAACTAGCTATAGTACAGCAAATTGCTGATATTTCTTCAAGCTCAAAAAAAAAAAAAAATGTTTGTGGTTTGTTGTTTTTTGCTTCCTATAAGGTGGTATTCTAAAATACTCTTCCTCAAGTAAAGTTGAAATTTCAACCTTAGCACAAGTTGTGATACAATTTTAGGGTCTACTTGTTTATACCTAGGTAGTTTTAGGCTTATGTTCACTTTTCCAGTATAAATTGTAAAAACTTTTGAAGGCTTTGGTGGTAGAAAAGTGGAACACAAAGTTAAATTCATTTGATTTAGTTAGTAAAAATAATTAAAAGTCATTAACAGCTTTTTAGTGACAGTTTGCATACTTTTGGCTGAGAGATTAGTTTACAGGAATGAAAATTGACATTGTTTAAGAGCCAGACGGTGTTACATAAAAACCTGGACAGTTGGCAGCATTTTTCAACCAATAAGATGAAACCAGGATCAGTCAGAAAAGAAATCAAGTGGGGTAATTGAGGAAAAGCAAGTATTACTGTACAGTTTAGGATCAAATCTTGGTTGAGAACTTTATGGAAGATGGAAATCCAGAAGAAAGGAGAATAGAAATGAATTGCAGTATGGCTTGTGTTTATTCTGTCTTGCTGACACGTACGTATGCTGTGTCTAGTTGTTTCAAGAGAGAAATTATAATTTCTTTGTATATGGCTTCAAAATAATGAGACCTTTCAATTAGTAAGTAGAATTTTAAGAACAATGGACGTTTTAGGGGGATATGCTATGCTCCATGGTAGATGTTACAGGACTAATGAGAGCATTAAAGAAAAGGAGATTTAGGGCAGCACGGTAGAGGTGCTACTGCTCAAACTGCTGCTACTGTATGAGAAAATGGGATTAAGATTTCTTCTGTACTTTGCCAGAGCTCAGGTTAATTAAGGTCATCTGGGCATTTGTCTGCAAAAACAAAGGAAGCAAGGTTATTTGATTTATGTGTTTAAATCAAAATAATTTAAACTTTAATGGAAATATCATACCCTATTTTCACTGATGTAACAGTAGAATTTGATGTCATGGTAGACTCAGGAAGTGTGCAGTTTAGTTCATTTAAACTTTCTCCTTCTCAGCCGTTTTTTATGTGCCTGTCTGAATGCAACAGATTGCAGTAAATCTGATCCAAAAGCACAAATACTGAAACATGATTCTAACTGCTGCATTCCTGAAGAGGTTTCCTTGCAAACAGTGTGAGATAATTTTGCAATGTGAAATTATTAACTTAATCCTATTTCCCAGACCACCAATATACTTGCACATGTACCAGTTAATAAGCACATTTATCTTTGGTGATTAAATACAAAGCATTGGAATTCTTTTTCTAGTGTTTTTTCTTAGAGACTTATACTGTTTTTGGTTTGATCTAGACTTATTTTTAAGAACTGGTTGCTTGAGTTGGGATACACAATTTGAATTCCTATCCGGTATATTAAGTTAGCTGTCTTTCCTTTTGCCCTAGAACCTGTGCACAGACCTTCCAGAGATGGTCTACCCCTTCTACAGATGGCTGTCAAAGTAACAGTAATTTAAATTTCTGAGAGTCTGTTTCTTAGGACAAGAGGTTTATTTATTATTCAAAATTTTTTTTCCTAGTAAGTTCTAGAAGGTTTTCTAAAAAAAACCTGATTTGGTCTGTGTTTTCTGGCTGAATAAATACAATCTTAATCTTTTCAATGAAACCTGACAAATAAGCTCTTTGAACAAAAGGTTGATGCTTGAGTTTTCTTTGTCTTAACAAAGAAAGAATTAAAAAAAAAAAAGATGCAAGGTTTAGAATAATAAGCATGCCTTTTCTGCTTGAGAGTTATTTTTTTAATTATTTGTCTATTTTTATGTAACTAGTGATAGAATTTTTAGATTTCTGGGTGCTATCCAATGGAACACTCTTTGCTAGCTGGTACATAGGTTACAAATCAACTGCTTTTCAGTCCTTCATTTTACTCTGTTTGAAATATGTCAAATACCTAAGTTTTTGGATGGAACTCAGAGAAAATCTTGAAGTGAAAAATGGTGCTTCTTTCTAATTTATGTCTTTATGGAAGGTTTTTCTCTACCAAATTAGATGTGATCTAAAACATTTTTAATGTCATGTTTTTAAGAAGCATTCTATTACAACATTTCTCAGGTTTTCAGTTAAACAGATATACAGCTTTCTAAGTTCAAGATGCCAGGCACCCAGAGTGCTGGTGTGCATATTTTAAATTTTAATTAACATAAGATGTGGAGTAAATCTTTTTGAAATTATTTTATTCAACAAATTATGCTTTTTTGGAAGGGTTGGGAGGTTTTTTAGACTGAACTTAAGTCTTTGTTCTTTCTAAAATCTTTGACAGCATATATACAAATGTGGTTTTTTACATGTTATTCCCTCTCTTTAACACAGAATCTGATGTACCAGTTTTCGTGTATTTTTCAGACATGCAGGTTAACAGTTAAATATCATATAAATATAATAATCTTGTACCAAATTCTATTCTATAAAAATATTCTACCAAAAAAAAAAAAAAAGTGTGCATAACTTACTCTGCCTTAAGTGAAAATCTAAACTTTTTGTGTAGATATTGGGAAGGGATTTTTGCACTATAGTTCTTGAACAGTTATCTAAATACTTTTGCTTAGACCAGGTGTCTTGGTTTCATCTGGGATGGAATTATTTTTCTTCCTGTTACAGTGTTGCAGTGCTGCATTTTGGATTCAGTATGAGAACAAAGTTGATAACACACTGACATTCCGGTTGTTGCTGAGCAGTGTTTACCCTAGTCAAGGACTTTCCAGATTTCCATGCTCTGCCAGTGCACAAGAAGCCAGGAAGGAGCACAGCCAGGACAGCTGAACTGAAGTGTCCAAAGGGATATTCCAAACCACAGTGTGTCATGCCCAGTACACAACCTGGAGGAGCTGGCCAGGAGCTGCCCATCACTGATCAGGTTGGGCTGAGCCCTGGTCACCGCGTGATGAGCAGTGATATTGTGCGTCACTTGCCTTTCTTGGATTTTATTCCTCTCTCTTTTTGTTGTATCACATTTAATTTATTATTATTGTTACTCTTATTAACTTTTTTCAATTATTAAAGTTTTCTTAAGCCCCAGCTTTTACTTCTTTCCGTTCTCCTTCCCATCTGATCAAGGCAGGAGAAAAGTGAGCAACCTTAATTGCCAGCTAGAGTTATACCACAAGATGTACTAAAGGAACAATAGGAAAAAAACTGGATTGTTGAGTTCTGACTTCCAGAACTTCTGATGTTTTGAATTACTCAAGGCTTAGATTTCCATATTTGTAGATACAGCATTTTGATATTTTCAGAGGCTTAGTATGAAAATCATTTATACAGAAGAGCAATTCACATAAAAGTTGTAAATTTATTGGACATAAAAAGCAGGACTTACTTTGGAATGGTTTTTCAGTTTGGAGAGTCTAAGTATTAAATTACCTGTAAATAAAATAGAGTTGGATATATTTTTTTCCTTCTTGATTCACAGGAGGGCAAACAAAATGATTGACCTGGTGATCATGAGATCAGTAAGGGCACAAGCTTCCTGATACTACCTTTACCATGTATTTCAAAAATGTTGTTCAGGCAGTGCACTTCATGCTGCAATTAGAAGAAAACAAGCCCTCTTCCCCTTCCCCAGAACTCCTGCTTGAGACAGTCACCAGAATTTATTGCAACCAGACAGGTGTTGATCACTCCAGCAGTAAGCATGGAAAGAAAGGTCTATATTCAGCTCCAAGCTGAAAGAGTTACCACCAGGAAACAGTTATTACCACATCTTTTCCTTATCCAAATACCTTCACTGTAGATGTTTGTCTGAAACAGTGCTGGGTGGTCCCCTGTAAGAGCAAAGTACACTTAGCTTTGAAATTAGGTGTTCAGTTTTCTCAAAATGCACTAAAAATATTTCCTGTCCACAGGGGAGGGCCATTCTGTATGTGGTTTATGTCAAAGGCCATGCTTGCTTACCAGTGTCTGATTGGAAGAAGACCAACTCTGGCTGAAAGGAGTCAGTAGATTTTCACCTGAACATTTTATGAGGAAACAGTTACACACCAACCTGTGCTCCTTAGAACTCCACAGAATTACTCTGAAGAGTTTGGCTCTGGTTTTAAGATGTAAATATGAGTTCATGGAACACAGAACTGAAGTCCGCGAGTCACTCATGCAGCCAATAAATGTGTTGTAAAAGCTGGTGGTGAAGCAAAGCTCCATGCTCACATCTGTGTTACTGGCAGCTTTCATTTATTTATGTGATTATCTCTAGAATTCATCTAAGGGTAGATGGTTATTAAAAATATACCTGCTAAGGTTTTCCAGAAATAACTAGCACTGGCTGCTGATAGTCTAAATAATTTAATATTTGATTAAATATTTTCTTACATTTTGTGTTTATGAAGTGCAACTCATTCATAGTTCTAGAATGTGTTGCAAAAAACCCAAAACCTTAACAGCTGAAATGAAAGAATCAAGTTGATTTATTTAACATTTGAAACAAGGTGGTACGTCTGCGCCTTCCCTGTATCTCATGATACAATTAAAAATAGCTTTTGTCATGCCCTATAAGTTTTTATTGTGTTTACTGACTGCAATATTGGATGATGCTGTTGACCTTCAAAATTTCTTAGCTGGCTCATGACACTTGAATAACTTTGTACAGTCTGGTTTGTGCAGTTAATTGTCCCAGGTACTCTGGGATAATTCTGGTACACTCTGAGATACCTGCTTTTTGATATGACAGATTGACAGTACTGACATATGACCATCCCATAACTGGATGAAAGAACTGGACAAAAGACAAGGAGGAGAAAGGTACCTTAGGCTACTTTTCTATCTTTAGGTTCACCATCATGCAGTTGAAGAATTTCCACTTTTGATTGTGGAAGTTGTCAAGTTTTAATTCTTATTTGTGCAGTTTAGAATAATTTCATTACACTTGCAGTATCACCAGGCCCAGAAACAGAAACTGCTGTGCCTTTAAGTTCCCAGGTCAGCATCTTATTGAAAAATACTTGTGAACCACTTCTAGTAGCCTGAAATAGTCACAGAATGAAAATGCCATTCAGGTTGGTAGGGGCTTCATGAGGTCTCAAGTATGACTTGCAGCTCAAAATAAGATCAGTACTTAATTCAGGTCAGATTTCTCAGTGTTTTGTCTTTACAGCCATCAAGGTTAGAAATTTCACAACCTTTGTGCACAACCACTGCTTCATTATCCATTGATATTGCTCCTATTTCATTTTACAAAAGTGGTTTCTCAATCTTCCACAGTGGAGTTGAATGGCAGGTTTGGCTCCATCATACTTATGTTCTTCCTCCATAGAAGAACGTATGTTGGAAGGACAGCTGGTGGTCAGCTAGTCTGGCTTGCTCAAATGAGCTCCAGTTGCAACACATTGCTCGGGTTCATTAAGCTTTTGAAAGTCCTGCTCCATAGTGGTCTGTCAGCTGCTTAGCACCTCCAGTAGCTCGCTCACTTGAGTGCTCTGGACCAGAGGACATCCTTCACAGCAAGGCCACTGTTGCCATCAGTGCCAGGGGCAGGCATTTCTCCCAGCCCCAAGGCCAGGTGGCCGTGTCCCACCCCTGGGGCTGTGTCTCAGTGAGGGCCTTTCCTATGCAGGCAGTGCCTGTTTCAGCCAGTGACAGGAACAGAGTCTGGGTACCTCATCACTGGGGTTTTTGCAGTCCTGCACTGCCTGCAGCAGAATTTCTTCTCTCCTTGTTGTGGAAGCTGTCCTGTTAACTGCTGAAGTAGATATCTGGAATGCATAATTCTGTACACTGTTTTAACCTTTGCTTTCTTAGCCGCCGCTACCCCCCAGAAAACATCACAAAATACTGCAGAATTCAGGAGGGCAACAAATCCTGGTTATGTCTCTAGTAATGGTTTTTACTTCCACACCACTTGAGAAGAAATTAAACAATTTGAATTTCAGTCTGTTTTGTTTATTGCTTAAAAAAGAGAGCATGTTCAATAAGATACAAAACAAGCTTATTCTTCTACAAAACAGTAGGACTGTAGTATATGAAGGTGTCATTCTGGAGCCTAAAACCTGTTATTTTTCTTGAAAAAAAAAGGGAAAAAATGCCCTAACCACATAAGCTGTTAGTCTGGTTGCTTTGCATCATGTTAGTTATTCCTAGAAGAATTTTGAATCCTGACACTGGTAGCATAGTGTTTTTCAGATCCCAGCATGTTGAACTAACCTTTTGATAAGCTTATATGCTAAAAAAGTACAAGGGGACCTTATCAGCCTTTCACCAGGAAGGGCTTCAAGGACACAGATCTCTGACATATGGCTCACAAACAGTTTTCTAATCTGTGTTGCTCTGGTACCTGAGGGCTGACACAAGCTGGCTGTGAGTTAATTTACAAGGGATGGTCTTTTGTGCAACCATCACAGTCTAGGTAAAGAGCTAATAATGTTAAGGTAAGGGAAGTTCAATCAGAACAATACAAAACTCTCAAAAAAAGTGAAGAGTCCTTGTTTGGTGACTACATTAGCTGCTTCAACTAAGTTACAGTTTTTTTCCTCAAACACTGGAGCAAAGAGACTGCAGTGTCGAGAAGGTGGAATGACATGACTTGGAAGCATCTTTCAGAGAGGAAGCTACCTTGTTAATCCTTGTTTGCTAATCCTAGTCCGCATTAGTGCAATTGTTTTTAACAGCAGGTGACAGCTGTGATTGCAGTGAAACTAACAGTATGGTTTAGTTGAGAGCATAAAGTAGGTCAAACACGTTCTGTGTATTTTTTGAAAGATATACTAAGCCTTCTTAGTAAGCATCTGATCTTACCTTGAAAAGCTAGTAAGATGTGTGTGTACGTACACACATGCACACAGGCTTGTATATAAATTTTGGTATTGATGTATGTATGTATTGGAGACCATCAAAGAGTGGCCAATGGTCATTGCTAAGTCAGGGTGTTTTGTGTGATTCTATAAACATTTATGCACAAGCACCATGAAGACTCTATGGAATAGACATAATATTAACCCAAAACAATTTAAAAGTCTGCATTTGTTATAAACTTCTGCTGCCTAGAATTTGGATAAAAAATTCCTCATTTGATTTTTTAATTCAGCATCACATCTCTTCCCCCCTCCCCATTATCAGTAAATTAAGTAGGCTAAACAAAGTCTTCCATGCAGTAGAACTTAACACTTAAACGCAATCAAAGATTTTTAATGCTGAATAATATTACCAGGAAAAATAGTAGGACAACATGATTTATTTTTACGAGTTTTGGTTTATTGAGCTATGATTGGGCAGTTTTGATAGAGGTTGCCTTGTAATAATTTTTCTCTACACTTCTCTGTTGGTTTCCATGAGCTGGCTGAATTACATAAAGGTTCTGCTTTTATACATTTATTTTATAGAATAGTTCTTGCAATTCAAATTCTCTACAAATATAAAACCCCTTTATATTTGGATAAAACCTTCAGAGTGAGCTTATGTATTGGAATTCATATACTGGTCTGCTCAGAGTGATTGGCATTATGAGTTAGTGTTAAATGTGGTAATTAGCGGCATGGATATTTTCTTTAATGCAGTTTTTCTTTTTGACATTTTTAAGGCATACTGGAGCAATTTGCTACTACAGCAGTGTGTCCTGAGCTTGTTAGAAATATTGTGAAGTCAATTTTCTTTCTAAATATCCAAGTTCAAAGAGTGCCTCTTGGCTTCCTGAAGTGTTTTCCACTATTTTCACTCCCCTTCCCCCGCTTTCTTGCAGAAAAGCTCTGCAGCAGAAACACGGTAGCCAGCTGCCCTGTTTTCAAGTGAGAGGTTTCTTGAAAACATCCCAGCTTTATATGATTTTGTTTCTCTTGGTATTCTCATTTCATCCTTGGACATTGGCTTCTTACTGGGTTTGGCTAACCTCAGCTTTTTAAGGTTAATTGCTTTTACTTTGAGAAATTAACTTGTTCACTATTTCTATTCAGATCTCTGATTTAAAGTGCTCCAAACCAGCTATTAAAATACTTCAGCTTTTTTTATTTAGTTAGTTGAATTTTAATTATCTTTACTTCACACTCTTTTTTGTGAGTTAGGATATTTGCCAGTAAAACAGATAGAAGAGCTAATCTCCAAACACACCTGGATAGCAACGTCAGCAGTGCATGAGATTATAATTCATGCTTTCTGAGTTTAAGTCTGTTTGACTTGACTAGACATGTTTGAAAAATTATGTAATTAAAAACAAAATTTATGAAAGCCTGTCATGAAGACAAGTTTTAGTGTTATGCTGTGATACAGATTTACCTTATCTTTTTGTTTGAAAGAATGATTTATATAAAAATCTTGCTTAAGCATAGGAAACAAAAGAAAATTCTTAGCCTTTTTTTATGCATCGTGCCAAGACAATTAATTTTAATGAAATCACAGTTAATTTAAAAGTAGTATTTTCTGTTCAATAATTAAAATATTTTATTTTCTTTATTTTCTCTGTGCTTAAATAAAAGTATAGACAAAAATCTAGTACAAACTCAGTGTTTTATCTTTGCATCTTTATTTGCCATGCTTGGAGCTCTCAATATTTTCTTCTCATGAATGCGTTGTAGGGAAAAACTGAATTCAACTACTGCAGTCTGAGTCTCTGTCTTCCTGTTTATTTTCAGTATTAGTAGCAGCTGTCAGTTTTTGCGTGCTTCCAATGAGTTTTAAAGTATTCAACATTTATTTCTTCTTGACATTCTAGGTTT
>VZUA01049774.1:0-13288 GCA_013401035.1 Horornis vulcanius
TGGTTTGTTTTTTGTTTTTTTTTTAAATAGAGTATAGTACTACAGGTAAATACTGTGTATCTTATACTTTCTGGATATTTCATTTGGGTTGTACTGCTAGTGACTGTATTGTGGCTTTTTACTTATTTCACATTGCTCACAGGATATAAGTAAAAAGGCATATAATACAGTGCTCTGAACATATGAAGCCAACTTCCTACTGTTTTTTTCCTGGTTAACTGATGTAATTTTATACTTCATTGTTTTCTGTAGCCTGGGAGGAGATTCTAAAAATAGCTAATGGAAATTCATACTTAAGACTTTATGATCTCAACCATCTTTTAACAACGTTATTTAGTAAAGTTGATAAAAATATTCCCTACCACTCAAAACAGCCAGAAGGGTCGTTGTTATATTTTATAACATCATTACAAGGTTTAGCAGCTAACGTGTTGTAATAAAAATTTTGCAGGCCTGATTTATTCCGGCAGAGAGTCCTTGAGTTGAATGCTTCTGATGAGCGTGGGATCCAAGTGATCCGGGAAAAAGTGAAGGCTTTTGCTCAGCTCACAGCATCTGGAAGCCGTTCAGAGTAAGTGCTGGATCAAACCCTCCTGCTTAGGACAAAGCATGTGGTTGTTTTTGTTTCTAATATAAATGATGGGTCAGCACTGCCCAGAAGTTGGCAACACGCAGTGCTTTGGCTCAGCTTTTACTTTGTGGCATTTCACATTGGGGGTTTGAATACCCAGGAGGATTTTTACTGTTGCTGTTAGCATTGGAGGCAGACAGTGAAAACTCCACAAGGTCAAGACTTCTGGGTTTGGGCACATGGTGTTGCCTTTGCAGATGTCATCTGAGCATCACAGAAAAATTTCTTTGGGTAAATTGTGCCAGAAATTACTTCCCTAGTCCTCCTAATCTGCAGGATTTTGTACAACGTGGGTGTTGGTTTCATAAAGGATTCTGGTGGTAGGTGATGGGAAGCCAAGTGCAGGTCAAGCCATGTGTATGGACTGTGGAGAGTGGCAGGAAGAAACTGCGTGCCAAGATGACCTGGCAAAAAATGGTATTGTGTACTGAAATCAGTCTGCTGAGTATTCTTGGGAGTTCAGGGAATCAGGAAGCCTGTAAAAAGCAGAGCCACACAAGGTGTTAAAGGAAGCAGCTTACAGTAAGAGTATGTATTTTAGAGGATTTTGCAGTGTTCAGGTGCTGGTCTTTCTATGGGAACTCAGTCCCTGCCTTTATTACAAATATTAGTCTTTACTCTAAAAATAATTTTTTAAAAAATTGAACCTCTGAATCTGTTTTATTTTTCAAGGATATATGCTTAAGTAAAATACTACTTGCTATCTGCAGTGATTTTCCTGTTTATGTTTATCATTGGTTTTTTGGTGGGTTTTTTTTCCCTTGGTCTGTACATTTCATGTGTGCTGAATGACAAGTTTCTAATTTTTCAGTGGTAAAATGTGTCCTCCTTTTAAAATTGTGATCCTGGATGAAGCAGACTCTATGACTTCAGCAGCCCAGGCAGCCCTTAGACGCACAATGGAAAAAGAATCTAAAACAACACGTTTCTGTCTTATTTGTAACTACATCAGCAGGTACACCTGGAATTTGTTGCTTATTTGGATTTGCTGTCTGGTCTGTAGCCTCTTTTTTATTTTTTCCCTGCTTAAAAGTTGACATCTAATTTTCATAGTTTTCAGTTTATAGAAATGTCACTATGTGCATGCAAGCCTGAAACAATACCTAGATTTCACTTTTAATTTTTACAGTGTTGCAGTTTTAGGGTTATTTAAACCTTAAGGTATTTAAAACCTTTTCTGCTTCTGTTAGCTTTGTCTGTGAGAACTTGACCCAAGCATTCATGTACCACTCTCCTTCCTTTCTTTCAGAATAATTGAACCTTTAACGTCTCGATGCTCCAAATTCCGCTTCAAGCCTTTGTCTGACAGTATCCAGCAGCAGAGGCTGTTGGATGTTTCTGAGAAGGAACATGTGAAAATCAGTAATGAGGTAACTTTGTGGTTGCCATGTAATTTTACTGCTTAATCTAGTGCATAATTGCATGGCAGCAAAAGAGGCCAAGTCAGCATACTTTGAAAGAGGCTGCTCAATTGTATGAGAGAAAATACATAAACTCATTCATTCTCCTTCCATAGATGAGAAGAATTTTAAGTCATCCTAAAACCAGAGAAATGCCCACCAGAGAAAACTGAAGCCAAAACTGTAGGGCTTTTTGTTCTCTGCTGAGTGTACTGGCATTAAACTGTGCTTCTTTCTCAAACTGCCAGCACACATTTGTGTTAGTAGAGAGGTTGTTTTGTAACTTGTGTTTTGCCTGGCTCTGACAATCTGCTTTATGCACTGCTTGGTGTTTTAAAGTAACTGCTGAAGAAGTGTATTAGATTTTAATAACTAACTTAGCATTTTCTGACATTTTCCAGGCAGTGTCATACCTGGTGAAAGTGTCAGAAGGGGACTTAAGAAAAGCAATTACTTTTCTTCAAAGTGCCACTCGCCTAATGGGTGGGAAGGAGATCACAGAGAAGATAATCACTGAAATTGCTGGGGTAAGCTGTGCCTTACAGTTTCTTCTGGAATTACTCTGAAAAGCATTTTTCCTACTTCTATCTGCCATTGCTCAATGGCTGGTTAAAAAAAAATTTTATTCTCACTAGTATTGCAGCATGGTAATGATATACTATCTACCAGAATTTTAAAGACTGCCTGATTGTGTACACTTATTACATAGCAGGTTTCTAGCAACTGCTGTAGATCGTGGAAAACTGTAAAACAGTCTTGTAATTCAAACTGAAGTTGAATAAATAAATGCAAACTGTGGGGGATTTTTTGTGGGAGAGTAGATTAGAACATTTTTCGGTGCTTTTCTGTATGTGTGTGTGTCTAAGTATAGATCATTGCAATATTGGTTTGGATGCACCACAGGAAAATGGCTTTCAGTAGCAGCTGATTTCAGCTTAATGTTCACAGTGACAAGAATCTGTGGATCCTGCTTTTTAATGAAACAGCAGTGGTTTGTTCTAGAATGACATGGGTAATACTGAGAGGCACAGGAGAACTTGAGAGAAAATGCATTTAATAAAACTTGTCTGAAGGTGTTCCTATAGCAACAAAACACCCCTGAAGAAGAAAATGAGATTAGGAATTGAGGAGCTGAAATATAAATGGACTTTAATGATGGACACAATTCCCAAGAAGGTGCTGCCATTGTAGCTAATTGTAGGGGCTGGGAGGTTCTCACTTCCATGAAACTGGAGGTAATTGCTGCTGTGCAGAATTTTACAGAACAATTTTAAACAATTATCACAGTGAAATTACTCTTCAGTTTTGTGTATCTGTAAACCAGCTGGTATCTGAATAGATATCAGACATCTGAAACCTGGCAGAAATTGACTGTAATGATAGGAAAGAGAAGCATGACATTCTGTTATTGAATAATGCTTGTTTAAAGCAAAGGAACCCACCTTTACATCTTCATGTAAAAAACTTGAAGTTCCTGGTCATTCACAACTTCTGTCACCCTGGGGTGACCTTTGTACAAAAGCTTCATAAAGAAGCTTTGAAACCAAACTGTCCAGGCACTCAACTGACAGGAATGACAGTAAGTGAAGGGGGAAAGGGGCAGCACTTCCCTGGAGAGAGTGACATGATGGCATCTGCCAACTTTTTTCCTTCTGATTTATTGTCTGATCTTGTTGCATTGGACTTCTTATGGATGCCATTGGTGTGTTGCTGGAAATAAAACATATTTGCTGTGTTGTTTAGATGTAGAATGGTACAGAAAGCATTGGCTGATGTAACTGTTGAAGAATGTCCTCCTCTTAGTCAGTGTCCTGAATAAGCAATTGGATTTAGGAAGGTGACTTTGACAATCTATTGTCATGATATGGTTTTTGTATTAATATCACCAGTATAGCACAAATACCAAAGCCTAGTTCTCACTTTTAAGATTTGTTTAATCTCTCTCATATACTTGCTAGAAGTGGATGGGTGTGTAGAGGAATGAAATCCTGGAATGGCCTCTGCCATTAACAGTTTGTAACTGTAAACATCAACACTGATTATAAGTTTACAAAGTTGAAATTAAGAAATGGCACTTCTTGTTACAGGTCATCCCTAAAGAAACGATTGATGAACTGCTATTGGGCTGCCAGAGTGGCTCCTTTGAGAAACTGGAAACCCTAGCAAAGGTAGAATTCTCTTAGTGCTTACCCTGGGTATTTCTCTCAGTGAAGGCCATGTGAATCCTTTGTTCCCAGGCTACAACTGAGGAATATTTGGCCTCAGTCAGTTTGGATGCACATTTGGGAAATGTCTTTTACCAGTCAGGACTCACTGTCTTTCCCTTCTGAGGCAGAGTTGCAAATAAATTTCCCTGCCAATGTGACTCTGGCTTTCTCTTGGGTTAAACTGATGGTTTGTGCATCTGTTTGGCTGAACAGAAAAATAAGGGTGCACCAATGCTGTTTCTATTTCCATAATCTTCTCTCTCCCTCAGTGATTTCACTGACCATGGTTCTCAATACTTGTATGTTTTTGTAACTGGGCACTACTGACTTTTTAAAAAGCTGTTTTTAGTTGCCATGGGTTTTATTTTATTAAAAAAGCTTTGGTCTTACAGATCTCTCAATTCCTGAGACTAGCAATGACCAGATGAAGAAAATAAACCCTAAGTAGGTGGCCCTTTAAAATGTGAAGGCTGTGAAAGTGCCATCTGATCTGTGAATGCCAAGCCCTCCTAATTTTAGAATAGGATTGGACAGTTTCAGTGGAGGTTGTTAAATGCTTTAAATGTCTCATAAAATTTCCAAGATGTAAATTGTCAGAAACTGGGAGAATGTTTGGACACAACTACTGCTGTGTGCCTGCCTTGTTCGTGCAGGTGCTCATGCTGGGTCACTGCTGGGCAGGATGCAGGGCAGGGCTGTGCACAGGCTACTGAATTGTCCTCTGCAGTGTATAGGTTCCATACTAAATTGCAGTGCAGTCTCAGTTCAGACAGAATTTTTCAAGATTGTCTTTCCAGTTCGGTTTTTCTGAATTCACCTTCCATTTTCCTCTCTCCCTGTGCAGAACCTCATCAATGAGGGGTTTGCTGTTGCTCAGCTTGTAAACCAGCTGCATGACACCATTGTGGAGAGCGAAGATTACAGTGACAAGCAGAAATCTGCCATAGTTGAGAAACTTGCAGTAAGTCTAGCTTGAGTTAAAAAAATCAAAACACATTAATCTCTATAGATTGATTTTTGTTTGCACAGTCCCTCCCAAGAAGTACATGGTGATTCTTTTGTTCTGAATGTTTCTTGGTAGAATGCAGACTTTTGTCCTGAGAAATTTCATGGGAAGGAATTGAAGTCTAGATAAGCAAAATATTACCCATATTATGTTGTTCTAGTGGATTTGATCAAGAGGTTTCTGGGTTTGGTTGTTTTGGGGTTTGTTAATATAATGTGGGAGGGAAAATTAAGATGAGAGTAAGTCAGCACTTAAAAATAACTTAGGAGATGAAAAATGCAAGTTTTTGTTCTGGTGCATAAAATATGCCTTTCCAAAAAAGAGATTCATTAACTTGCTCCATTTTTGATGAAGAAGGAAAGCCAGCTGTGGTGGAGGTTTTGCTAAAGTCACTGCAGCCAGGCAGGGGGTGTGGATGCCCTGCAGTGTTGCTCGTGGCAGGGGCTTGCAGGGCCAGTGCCACACGCCTTTGGATGTGCAGCATTCCTGTGGTGGCCTCCTGTAGGTGAGATGGAGACTGGAGAGCTTGGTTCCAGTCCACTTGCAAGGGGGTGTGGAGAAATCTGTGCCTATTAAGAAAAGTGCTGGCAAACGTCTTGTTCTTCATTGTGCCCCAAGACACAGCTGCCTTGAGCATCACCATTTTCAGAGGGTTTTCCCTTCTCTCTTCCCTCTGCAGGAAGTGGACAAATGCCTGGCAGACGGTGCTGATGAATTCTTGCAGCTGATGAGTCTCTGTGCCCTTGTGATGCAGCAGCTCACACAGAACATTTGACTCCTCCAGCAGCCCTTTGTTCCAGGTGTGGCTGGGGCTCTCACAGCAGGGACCTGTGTACTTTTGTAATTTTTTTTTTTTTTTTTTTTTTTGCAATAAAAGGACTGCACTGCAGTTAAAAAACCTGAGGCTGGAATATTTTAGATCAGTTTTTTTTACACTGGGTAAAGAGCAGAGTGGCACATAATGCTCCTACTGTGCAGTTCATTGTTGTGCACTTACACAGGGAAACAAATGTGTCAAAAGTGAGCGTATCCGTATGAAGTCCAGAGGGAAAAGGGAGGTTATTCCTTGTAGCCTATATTGGCTTGGAATAGACTGACTTGGCAAAATCATCACATCACTCCAGAGCAGAGCTTCAGGCTGAGCCCAGTTCCTGCAGCACAGCTCACACCTGCACCATCTTGTATATGATCCTTAAGGGTTAAACATGGCAAAAATCACTTCACTAGTAAACATATTGCAACATTTCCATTCAAGCTCTCAAACAAAAAAATGTTAAGCAAAGGGTAGATGTTCCAAAGATGTCACTTAAGATTTCCTGTCATCTCACTCCACTCTTGCTCACAAGCCCTTTTAAAGCTGGGACCTGGATGAGCATTTTTGGGTCACACCCTTTCAGAGACAGTTTTGACCACCTGTCCTTCCTTCCTGGTTTGGGAAAATGATGCAGTGCAGAGCCATTTCATCAAGCCAGCACCAATTATTAAGTGAGCCATTTTCTGCTCTGATGAAAGGGTGCTTCAGTGCTAAGGACGCAGTTGCAGCAGCCCAGAGCTTTGTCACCCAGGGCCACACCAGCACTTGAAGCTCACCCTGTTCTGGAGTCCAGAACCACCCCTGCTACTGGGGACAGAGTACAGCTGTGGGCACCTTCAGCTCTGACCCTGAGACAGAGGAGGTAGCTGTCACCCTCCCCTCAACCCAAGAAGCAACTATTTACAATTTAAGTGAATATAGAAGTATTTTATTGAACATTCAAACTTCATTAAGACATGTGCAATATGGCAAATTTTACTGGGTTTAACCCTAACTAAGACAATAGTATGATTGCTTGCTTGCTGGGGCTTAGCAACAGGGTCCAGATCACACTTACCACTAATTAAATACTTTATTGAATAAATACATATGAAACAAAAATGCATTTTAATGCTCTTATAAAAGTTTAGAGATTTTGAAAGGCCTTTCCAATTTAATCTGAGGTGTAAGTACATACAATAAAGGAAGGTAGGCTAGTTTAACATAATTGGCTGACTTTATACAGCACTTATATCTTTTAGTCCATAAGTAAATTATTAAACGATAAAGAACATCTAATACAACCACTTCTATGGAACTAGGAAATAAATTTCTAATAAAGAAAAAATTTACAGACCCCATGACTTTCCACCCAACCCCAACAGTCTAACCCTAAAGTGGACAAAGCCAACGGCTTTCCCCACAAGAGCTCACGACAGGAAGTCGCTTCTCTTATCAAAAATCTGTATTTCTGATCCGTAATGAGCATTGAGACAAGATTCAATATATCCCCAAAGAAAGAAGCACAATGCGCGTTGTGAATCGCCTATTCAGCAACAGCGAGCACTGGATTCACAACCACCTCATCCCGGGGATTAAATGAGATCAGCCACATTCATCGGCATCTCCTCCACTGTAGTATTGTAGAAAGTCTCAATGTCTCGCAGGATCCTCTTGTCCTCTTCAGTGACAAAATTGATAGCCACACCTTTTCTGCCAAAGCGGCCACCCCGGCCAATTCTGCACAAAGAGAAAACACATTTACACCCAAGTTAACCTCGCCCATCTGCTCTGCATGTCTGCAAGATCCATCCTTGACTGCTGCTCTTATCTGCCACTGGCCAGTCTATGCTGCTTTAAGAGGGCCAGCTGCCACTCAAGTCACATCTGGTCAGGAAAAACCAGCAGCTGGTGCCAGCAGCACAGCAGGTCCGTTCCGTGGCAGGCAGCAGGGCACATACGGTTGCTCTTTGGCTGCAAAGTAAGATCTTCATTTAATGCTTGGTGCTGTGTTCTGAAGTCCTGAGTCAGTCTCTCTCCCCTCTGTTCAACTACACACCCACCCCTCATGCATTTACTCCCAAGCACAGAGCACACGCTGTTTTAACAATCAGACTGTTATTACTAAGTTAATCCAATTTCATCCAATACCATGGAACAGCACACTCAATTTCAGAATTTTAATTCAACCTAACTGTTTCCAGTGGGAAAACTTAGGGTTTGTTGGTTTTCTTTAGAGTAAAATTCAAGTTCAACGTTTTTGTTTAAGCCCACATCAGTCACTGACACATCAGTGCATGCCCTTTAGTTACACCCACCGTGGGCTCCACCTTCCTACAGACTGCACAATAGAGCACCTTGCCAGCAAGAGCTAAATACACAGAAAGGGCTCACAAAACTTAGGGGATAATCATGACAAAATAAATAAATAAATACCAACTCGCTCTTTATTCAAACTGTGCCGCTTACGAATCCGCGTCCTAAATTACGTCAACGTCGTTTCTGAGCACCATCTTGTGTCATCAACTGCTGCTATCGACTCCTGTATTTTTTTACATCAAGTAACAAAGCACAGTTTACTTAATTTAGGGACAGTCACTAGAAGCAGTTAACTAAACCTAGGGAAACAAACTCAAATTGCTACCGGAAGACACAGCGCGCAGAGAAGAATCCCACTAAGAAGCCACCAAGAGCAAACATGGCACACACAACATGGACACAGCTGGACCTCCACAAGCGAAGGCAGCCCTACGAGCTCGGGCCTGTCACTGAGCAGCAACAACTCCACATCAGCCAGAACCCACATCAGGCTGACCCTGCTGTCAAGAGGCTGCACCAGTAACGGTGCCAGACTCGTGGATCACAGCCTACGTGACAAAAGGCGCTTCAGTTGCTGGCATTTTCCCCACAACTCCAAGGTTCGTCAGTCATCACTGAACCTGTTACGTATCTAAGTTTTCCCACTGCTTTAAGTGTTCAAAAGTTCTGCTCCTCCCTTGTTTCAGAACCACTGCTGTGCAAGGCAGGGCTTTTTTAAAGCCAATCCACAAGTGGTTTTATTCCCTGCTAGCTCTGAGAAGTTTATGCATGGATGCTAACACAATGGTCAGGTGAGGAGGGCGTGTGCCAATGCCCACATCCAGCACAGCACAGGGACTGACTGGGGGGCAGAGCCAACTGACCTGTGAATGTAATTCTCACGATTGGTCGGCAGGTCGTAATTGATAACCAGGGACACTTGCTGCACATCAATGCCACGAGCCTGCAAGGCAACAGCAGATCTTTAATGCAAGTCAGGGGCTATTTTCAGATTTATCTATCTTGGGCTTTTGTCAACCACATCATTAGTTATGAACTACAACTGTGTAGTCATAGTGGAGCATGGTCTTTGCTGTGCCAAAAAGCTCCCAACAGTTCAGGTTACAAAAACCATCACTGNATCTTTAACGCAAGTCAGGGGCTATTTTCAGATTTATCTATCTTGGGCTTTTGTCAACCACATCATTAGTTATGAACTACAACTGTGTAGTCATAGTGGAGCATGGTCTTTGCTGTGCCAAAAAGCTCCCAACAGTTCAGGTTACAAAAACCATCACTGAATTAGGAAGCTTTTGGGACAAAGCTGTAACAGGAACACGTTCAATGGAAGACAATGCTCACCAGCAAGTCAGTAGTGATCAGGACACGGCTGGAGCCCGATCTGAACTCTCTCATGATAACATCCCGTTCCTTCTGGTCCATGTCACCATGCTGCAGAGTCAAAAAGCTGCAATTAGTGAAGTTCCAGTGCTCCAAACCACAATATCCTTTCAAGAACAAAGGTGTGTATGAAACCCAGCGTCCCTACCTGCTGTGGGAACGAAGCAGGTAGGGATAGAAAGGAAACATTTTACTTTAAGCAGGGGGAACGATAATACAGCACTGCACAGCTATATTATAACTTTCCTGCTTTTCAGTGATATCCTCTTTATCACCAGTTCTTTTCCAGTAAATACACAGCATTTCAGAAGTGATTAGAAGCAGCAATTCTTACCAGAGCTGAGACTGTGAAGTCCCTGGCATGCATTTTCTCAGTAAGCCAGTCTACTTTTCTCCTTGTATTCAGGAAAATAACAGCCTGTGTAATGGTCAGTGTCTCATACAGATCACAGAGAGTATCGAGCTTCCATTCCTAAGCAAAAAAAAAAGAACATCAGGAAATGCATCGTGACAAGACAGCTCAGTACTTAACACGAACTTTAAACAAGGGAAAACTCAAATACAGCAACTGATTAAGCATGCTCTGGCACACAATTATATTTAGTATAACCTGGAAGCTAAGTCAAGTTTATGCATTTGTTGCACCAAATCTTCAGACACAGGACACTGGACATTAAGAAAGAGGTCCACCCTAGTCCTTTTGGATTTAGTGCACTGTTTTTCTCCTTCCTGCATTTACTCTACTAGCATTATTGCAGAAACCAAAGCTCAGCCTTGGTTTCCGCAATTTTAGCACAGTGCTTTAACAAGAAGGTAGAAGAACCTAACTGCTCCTGCCAGAGCAAGTATAACCAACACCAACCTCTCTCTCAACATTAATGTAGAACTGCTTGATACCCTCCAGAGTCAGTTCTTCCTTCTTCACCAAAATACGGATGGGATCTCTCATGAACTTTTTGGTCACTTCCAACACATCCATTGGCATTGTAGCTGACAGCAACACAACCTAAAATATATTTATTACTCTGTGTTAGTACATACACTGTACAACAATTTTTATTTGTACAATTCAGTTCTCAGCCACACTATAACCAAATCTGTATGCAGCGTTTTACCATGTAAAAGCTTTTTTACCTGGATGTTTGTGCTAAGTTTTTGAAAGATCTCATAAATTTGATCCTTAAATCCACGGCTCAACATTTCATCAGCTTCATCCAGAACAAACATTTTGATCCATTTTGGTGCTGTTGGAAAAAGAGAAGCATCTCATGAAGTTTCAGCAGTACACAATCCTTTAGAAACACCATGCTTCTGCACCAGTAAGCTTTTCAGCACAACTCTCTACAGTAATGATAAACACACTATTAAGCTATTAGTGGGTATGAGGCTTTCATTGGATATTTATTGGTGAATGCACAGTGAGATTCATACTTACAAAGATAGCGCCTGTTTAACATATCAAACACACGCCCTGGAGTTCCCACCACGATGTGTGGAGCCTCAGCCTGGAGTTTCTGCATTTCATTGCGCACATTTGTACCACCAATACAAGCGTGGCATGTTGCTCCCATGTAGTCTCCAAGGGCCAGGATTACCTTCTGAATCTAAAATAGAACCTTCCATTAGTAGTTTGTAGGACAATAAAACTCAAGCCCCATCATTGCTGACTTTAATGGACTTTGGATGCCAAGACACCGAACAGGGACTATGGAGCTCTTGGAACTGAGAGCTGCTAAAAAGACTTTGCTGAACTTGACAAAAGTTGCTACCTAAAAACCACAAGGGAGAGGGACAGTTAAGTTACATTTTTGTTCTTACTGGCTGAACTTGCTGATTGAGTGACTGTCATGACAATTACTAAGCTGAGAGCAGGGCCACCAGAAGTGAGCTCAAGCTGCTCAGGTCTACATGGTAAGCACTTGGACACTCCTCTGTGACCGCTCTCCAAGGGCACCACTGTAAGCCAGGGTTCAAAATAAGTCTCACCTCAACACCTTTAGAGTAAAACAAAGGCATAACATTTTGATCAAAGGCCCTTATTGTCACCTAGCACGGATGTCAGTAGTCTAGTTGAAAATGACAGTAAGTTTTCTACTTTAGAGTTGGTTTAACACTGAACCTGAAGACCCCACATTACTGACACTTATCCTAAAAATTCAAGTATTCCTGGAAGTTATTACCACACACCCAGTTAGCATAACAGAATACCAAGCCTTGAAAGTGAAAGAGACATGCAATCGTGTTGTCAGGAAAACATACAAAAATACAAAACCATTTAAGTAACCAAACGTGCACTGCAGCTTTCATGTTGCACAACTGCATTTAAGTTTAAACATCTTCCAAACAAGTGAATTTTTTGTTTCCACTCAGAACAATTGCTTTAGCAATTGTGTTTTTCTGCTGAAGATGCTCCCTCCACTTTGCACACAGCAGCTGCCTCCTGCACCCCTGCCCCAGCACACCCTCCATGTGCATCAACTCAGTTATTCAAGGAGGCAGAGAACTTGTGGGACAGAAACCAGTTTAGAGCCCCCATTACTTCACACAGAAAGGGTTCTGAATGGAGGTTAATTACAGCCCCTTTAGAAGTCTGGTAATGTTGTCTCACAGTTGTGAAACCTGAAACCTATGCAATACACAGTTTTTTTTGGTTTTTAAACTACACTATCAATACCTGTTGAGCCAGTTCTCTGGTAGGGGCCAATACTAGTGCCTGGGACTCCTTGAGATCAATCTCCAACTGCTGCAGGATGGAAATAGCAAATGTGGCTGTCTTGCCAGTACCTGACTGAGCTTGAGCAATCACATCATACCCTAAAAAAAGTAGGATACACATTTACAGCTCCCACACGGGTCAATCATGTTAGTTTTACTTAATTCCCCTTGAAGTAAGTGATCAGTACTAAAGAGTTCTCTCCATTTCAGGTCAGTCCCGAAAGATGGTGTACCATCATATCACTTGTTCAATGAAGATTAAAAATAGTTATTACTGCCACTAATGAAACAATATATGCCTTTTACAATGTTTTCTTAATTATCCGATGTTGATACCAATGAATCTACTGCATACCTTTGATGCATGGAATAATAGCTCTCTGCTGAATAGCCGAAGGCTTCTCAAAACCATAAGCGTAAATGCCCCTTAGAAGGGATTCTTTTAAATTCATATCATCGAAATTGTCAACAATCTCATTCCAATTGCTCTGTAATAAAGAAGAACAATAAAAAAAAATAAAATAAATGCAATACCCCTGTTCACCAGTGATTAAATTCTCAGGTCAGTTTGTAAGTGCTCACCTCGATGACACCATCGGGCTCCATTCCCTCTGGGCCGCCATGGTCTCTGCCACGAAAAAGAGAACACGCTGTTAGCACAGGAGGCACCACCACGCAGAAGCGAACTGACCCCTCGGTTTAGAAAGCGGCAGAACTCGTGACAGATCATTCCAGCAGGTGCTCTGAGCTTCTGCCAATGGACAAACTCCTACCCGCCCTCCTCAGCGGCCTGGGCGCTACAGAAGCCCGTGTCCGGCTCCCGGGGCCGAGCCCGAC
>VZUA01049782.1:0-11578 GCA_013401035.1 Horornis vulcanius
TATGCTAATACAATTCTTTTAATTATTGGCAACACTGAGGTCTGTTGCCATTCTCAGAGTTTTTCAAAGAGCATCTCCAGAACCATTTGATCCTACGTGTGACTGCATTTACAACGAGAGTGCCAGTCCTGGAAAACACAACCTCCCAGTTTTCACACTGAGTTACTTACTAATTACCTTTCAAAATATTTGGTTTTTATAAGGCTACAACGAAGTGCACAGATCGAAATCGTACTGCTGCTTTATGATATGATAATTAGGTTAATTATAGCACAGAAATGTGTGTCAGTAAGAACGTGCCAGAATTAGGGCAGGAGACCCAGCTCAGCCCCAGTCCTGCACAAGGACACAAGGGCTGCACTGAAAACAGCAGCTCCCAGAGATCAAGGAGGACGAGCACCCTCCTCTGAGTGTCTCCTCTGCATCTGCAAAACAAAGGGGAGGAAAAGAAGCAGCAAAATGTCTTGATAGCTCCCACTCTTCAATTCTGAACACACAGGAGTGGTTTGGGTGCAGGCATTTTGGATGGTTCAAACCAGACTTCATCTTAATTCAGCTGAGAAGGAAAGGAAGGTAAGCAAGCTGTAAACAGACACTGTTGCAAGAGACAAAAGCAAAACCAGAAAAACAATGAAGAGACAACTTTCTCTGGGCTTTGAGATAAGCAGACGGAAGGAAAATTTGAAGTGCAGCCATTCTGCATTTAGTTTGCTCTCTTACCCAAAAATTAAATTCTACACCAGTTACAAAGAAAACACCACCTCAAGGTTGTACATGAAGGCTTTGGTCTCACTGTGACACCGTTACTCCACCTTTCACATTCACTTGTTGCCATATGGACCTGATACATGCTCCTTATGCTTGATTTACAAATAAAGTCAGAAGTGCTGCCGTTGTATTTTCCAGCCATTCCTCCAGTGAGCAGATAATGATACAGCCAGAGCTGAGATATTTGATGTAAGTAGTGGACATTTCAGTCACTGCATGAGTCCTTAATCTCCCTAGGATCCACAGGAAGAAAATTATTTGATATGAGAGCGTTTGATATTACAAGTTGTATTTAACATTTCAAGGCTCATTTGAATCAGCTCAGCTCACTGAACTGCTAAAGCATACAGGACAACACATCCTGTCCTGAGGAGAAACCTATAGATGTGTATAGTAGCCTAAAGGTATATTACAAAAAATGAGTTGCTGAAGATAAGGCCCAAAATTTTATTGGTGCTGCTCATTTCAGATGTGACCTGAAAGCCAGGCCTGGCGCATTTCAGCACAGAAGGGTGGATGGATCAGCAGCAGAAAATACTACTGAGCTCTCTGTGGTGCACAGGGAACTCCTCATGACAGAAATTCTGTTATGAACCACAAATACCTGTAGGGCACAAGTTAGTGAAATTTCATATTGATGCAAGAACACTGTATCATAACACTGTATCCCGATTCCTTTTCCCCTGTTGTAATCCATTAGGAAACTTGAGTTTTTAGTAGCAATGTGCAGGCAGTAACATCTGCTTCCTGTACCTTGGCTAAGGACTCATGGCTGTTGCAAAACACCTCCTGCAAGGATTCAGCCAGGATTCTGCCCACAGCAAATAAATGAATAAGGATGTTTAGTTTTACCTGTGTTAACTCAGTGTTTTGTAGCCTCGCTGTAAAGTAGAAACAAAGAATAATTTCAGGGGTTGTGTATTTTGTGGTACATTGAGGATGGAATCCTAAACAGAAGGTTTTATGCCATTAGAAATGTGTGTATTTGTACCTCTCAAAGAGCTTGTCCTCTAAGCACAGCACTGACACTTTCTGAGTGCTTTCTGCAGGTCTCTAACAAAGTGTGTGCTGATAAAGCAGAGACAATCCCGAGGCTCCTCGTGGCTGGCCCATTCTCAGTGACCCAGGGGGAGGGATTTTACCAGGGGTTGATTCTGTTAGCAAGCCTAAAGGGTTAAACTTGCATTTATTTTCTAGAGACCAGACAGCCTTGGACATTTCTGCTGGTGGTAGGAAGTGATGGCAAAGAACATATAGGATACCATGTGCACATTTTCTTCTCGTGGTGTTTCTTGGACAACATAAGTGGTCTAAGAATCAAAATTGCACAAAATTCAAGGGGAAAAAAAAAGAGATATTTTTATGGGAGGTCAGACTGCCTGATGTATAAGCTTGTATTTGTAGAATGAACAATTCTACCCAAGAGTGGTACCTCTTCAGAAGCACAAAGGGATATGGTGATCCATCACCCAGTTCCTGTAGGAGAAGGTCGCTGTAGGCTCTGAGAAGTCAGTAAAATTATCTCTGTTAATTCCAATCAATTGTGGGTCATGTCCTAGATTTATATTAATTACTTTTAAAGCATTGTGATTAAAAACAAGCTCTAGATTTCATAAATACAGTGGGAATTAACACATACCTTGCGAGATCTTTCACAAATGCAGTAAATGTGCATGGGTTTAATTTTTTTATATATATATTTTTTTTTCTTTTTAGGCAATAATTAGAATCCAGAGGAAAAGGTTGCAATCTACAGGAAGCTGGTAGGTCAGATTTTAAAATTATGTAGACCCCAGTACAATTAGAGAGAAAAAAATGTAAGCGGTAAGGTAATGAAACTTGCATTTACTGGATATTCAGAGAATATGCAAAATCATTTAAATTTACATACTGAGGGGGTGAAAATGTGGTTTAGCAGAGGCAATTAACATGAGAAAGTAAGACAGATGCTGTGCAAATAATTCATAATGAATAATTTCTTTGCTCCATTATGTGTTTGCAAGTTTTCCAAACAAACTAGTTTTTCTGATGTATATGTTCAAACTGTTTGCTGAATAATATCTATGCATAATTTTTTATGTAATTCATTCATAAGCAGAGCTTTTTGAATATTCAAGCTCTTTTTGAATGGGTATGTAGGTTGTGAAACACATTTCTCTTTTCCAATTGGAGAAACATGACTTATAGGTTCTGCTATGAATAATCACAATATTTAACAATATTTGCTTCATTATTTTACCAAACATTCCTGCTAGTAAACTCATTTGTTAAGATAATCATGGAAAAGGAGATGCAAACAAAAGCAAATAAATTAGTCTGGCATCCTGTCCTTTCTTTCTCACTTGAGAAAAATAATTTGCACTGTCCATAATTCTGTTTGTCTTTCATTAAAATATATGAGGAAGCTGAAAATGCAAAATCATAGTCTTGAACAGACTTGGGTTTCCTATGGATGTGCAGTCACACCATGCACAGAGTGCCAGCCCAGCCCTTGGGAGCTGGGGCTGCCTTTGGCCCCTGCCTGAGGGGCAGCTCCTCTGCCCACCCCGGGCACTGAATCCACCTCCCTTCCAGGGAATCCACTTCCCTTCCAGGGAATCCAGTTCCTTTCCANAATCCACTTCCTTTCCATGGAATCCACCTCCCTTCCAGGGAATCCACCTCCCTTCCAGGGAATCCACTTCCTTTCCATGGAATCCACCTCCCTTCCAGGGAATCCACTTTCTTTCCATCACTTCCCTTCCATGGAATCCACTTTCTTTCCAGGTAATCCTTTCCACAGAATCCACTTCCTTTCCATGGAATCCACTTTCTTTCCATGGAATACACTTCCCTTCCAGGGAATCCACTTCCTTTCCATGGAATCCACTTTCTTTCCATGGAATCCACTTCTCTTCCAGGGAATCCACTTCCTTTCCATGGAATCCACTTTCTTTCTATGGAATACACTTCCTTTCCATGGAATCCACATCCCTTCCAGGGAATCCAGATTCCTTCCAGGAAATCCACATCCCTTCCATGGAATCCACATCCCTTCAGCAGCCAAATGACTGTTTGGAGCTCCTTGTCCAGGGCATGAAGGAAAGGCTCCGTGCAGGAAGCTAATGAAGATAAATAAACTATTTGTTGGCAGGCAAGGTGATTAATTGCCAGAGGGAAGCTTAATTATTCCAGGAGTAACAGTCAGCATCAGGGACAGACACCCAGTTTTGTGTGGCCATTGTTGGACATGTGTTTGAACATGAATGAATTAGTATGGATTGTGTCTTCTTACAGAACAGCCACATAGTCTTAATTATATTTAAAGTCATATTTATTTGGAACTCTGGAAAAGTCACTTTTTCTGTAAGTGAAGCAGGTCATCAGACCTGAGGGGCTGCAACATTCTCAGGATAAATTGCGGACGATGAACTCAAGGATGAGTGAATTCCAGTCCCAGAATTTTATTAGCAATGTAAAGACTGGATTTGATTCTCTATATCTAATTTTATTTTGTACATTTTTTTATACTGAATATATTATATTTCAGAGTTTCTATTTCAGTTTACTATTTCAATAGTTATAATTAGGAAAGAAATAATATTGGTATTAGTAAAATAAGTTCCAGGTGCCTCAGGAGACAGTGAGAGAATTTTAAGTTTTCTTTTCGAGGTACCTTTATTACCCATGTATATGCTCTCATTTAGGATCTGACAGTCTCAGCTTACACCTTATTTTTTTCCTGAAATCAGAAATTAGGCTGGGAATGGCTTATGACAGGAATAGTACAAAGGATGCTCTCCACCTTTTAAACACTAACAGGACAGGAGAACGCAGAGAACATATAAATACGGTTTCACAAAAGTCAGTTCTGCAGAAGTGTATCAGTGTGAAACTTCTGCCATTCTTACATTTTACACTGAATAATGTGAGGGCACCAAGTCTCTTAAATAACTAAAGTATACCTACATGCCGTTGGAAGAGAATGGGAAGAATAAAATAATTTGTTTAGCAAGTCCCAGTGTTAGAGTCTGTTAACCAGCATTTACAAATTCCTTTGGAGGCAATGAAATGATGGCTTTAATGAGCACAGACAATTAAACTGTTTGGAAATACAGAAAAATTACAGTGAAGTGACATTAAATCTAGAAGGAAATTGTAGATCACTAAGTTGGCAGATTTTATATGGCAAACATGACATTTTTAAAGATGAGATATATGTATTAAAATAAGAAAGAAATAGAAAAGAAAACACACATTAAACTAATCTTGTTGAGTAAATATTGTCTTTATTCCTTGGATTACTTGCTTTCTCTTCCCTTTTTCAGCACTTTAAATTTCAACTTTATAAAACATCCAGACACAATAAACCCCTCCTTTCAGTTTTGGTTTATTATTTCCTATTTATCTACATGTTTTAGCATTTAGACATTTCATTAGTGATTATTTGTAACCTTAAAACAGCCATTGTAGTTTGTACATCCCTGAAAACATATTTCCTGCTCAAACTTCCCATTCTTCTGTGGCTGCCTTAATTTCTTTTTGTACTGCAGGAGTTCATACTGGTAGAAGTGATAAATGGACATGTTTCTTTGCATTATACATATTTACAGCAAGTAAACTGTGTCTACCATATCACTTTATAAATCTATTGCCCAGTGCTGCTATAGCCAATGTATTAAATATTGGGCTTCTCAGGGACTGCTCAGTGCAGTTTAACACAACAGATAATGAAAGGAGATCAGGCATGAAAAGTTCCTCTTTATCTTGCACCTTTCCTCACACAAAGTAGCTGATAACAGCTAAGTTCATCATCCTTCTTTCATAGAGTATTCAGGAAATCAGGCACTTAAACCACGACCTTCACAGAGAGAGGACTGTGTCATCCTCTTTAGTCAGTAGCAAAAAAGGGCTCTGATCCTGAATGGAGTTGTTGGATTTTGTCAGAAGATAAATTAAGCAGCTGAATACTTTTGTGTGCTTGCATGGAACTTCTTTTCAAGGAAATACTTTGCATTAAAAGAAAAGAGGGCATAAGGAGGCAGAGAACATAAAAGATAGCAGTGAAAGATGGGGCAAAATTAAGGTTGAACAGAGCAAAAGTAAAATTAACTACCAGCTTCCTTAAAGACCCATTTCTAATATTTAATAATTTTATTAAAAATGCTGTGCAATGACAACTCATGCTACCTGTTGGAAAAAAAAAAAAAGCTATCCCAATTCTGAAGAATTGTTGTTTTATGAGTATCTAGTATTTTTCATTCTCTTGATAGTTCTTGTGTACTAAAAAAAAATTAAAAAAAGATTGTTCTATTATATTTCATAATGGTAAGTGAGCCTATGAAAGCTAAAATATTCACTGATCTGTGAAAGTACTTTTTGACAACAAATTCTGCTTTCCCTCCCTCTAATTTCTCCCTAAGTCTCCAGAGTGATCTTAAAAGGAACAAAATCTGTTGGTGAAGTTTTCATTGGCAATTCATATAGGGGTAGATGTCAGAAGGCAAACTGTCACAAACTGCATATCCTGCTTTATAAATTGGACACTTCCAGTTTTGCCTTGTTTTGTTGAGTTTGTTTTGTTTTTTGGGGGGAGGAGTTTGGGTTTTTCTTGTTGTTTTATTGTTGGTGGTGGGTTTTTTGGTTTGGTTTGGGGTTTTTTGTTTGGTTTTTTGTTTGTTTGGTTTGGTTTTTTGTTCTCATCATTGTGTCCCCAATCATTCCTTGCATTTTCACATGCACCTTCCAGCAGATGATTTGTCTGTACCAGTCCACAGGCTCACTGCTGAGGCAGACTGCAAGCTTAACATTGCTTTTGAAGCAGGCTTCAAATCTCAGACTGACTGAAGTAATTTCAATCTTATGTAAAATCTCTACTTCATCCTTTACACCTTCC
Source organism: Horornis vulcanius (assembly GCA_013401035.1). Lineage (NCBI taxonomy): Eukaryota > Metazoa > Chordata > Aves > Passeriformes > Scotocercidae > Horornis > Horornis vulcanius. The sequence goes on from VZUA01049782.1 coordinate 6,644, forward strand.
TACTTGTCTTTTTTTTCTTTCTCTGTATATTGTTCCAAATGTATTATTCTACCACTTCTGGTGGCTAAACTAACTTAAGTGACCTTTCACTTAGTTTAGGTACTAGAACTGTCTGTGCATGGTGCCATTTACCTAAAATCAGCCTCGTTCCATCTCGTGTGTGTCTGTGGGGTACCTCATCCACACCATTGCCACTTCATGCAGAGCTGGGCTAAAACCACTCCTGACATCAGAAATAAATGTTGATTTTATCCTTAGCTCACTTTGTCAGTGAACTCATTGTTACTGTCCAGAACGCCCCCTGACCTCCGTGGTTTTTATCATAATCACCTGGTGGTGTTTTCTCCCACTCTCAAAAAGCAAGGACATTTCTATATACAGACAAGTACATAAGGCAAACAGTTTTTCTTAATGTAATGGCTACAACATCTCAGTAATTACAGCAGGAATACAAGTGAAAGTGTTCATCCTCTGTGGTGTCAGAGCCATTAAAACAGCTGAGAATTAACTTTGCAATTACACCCAGAGAGGAGCTTGCAAAACCAGACTGAGGACTAGTTAACAACTGTATCTTCCATTTACGTTACAGCAACAACAAAACAGATTTCAGTATTTGGGAAGTGGCATCTAAAAAGTCACTAGAAACCAGTATGACTCCAGTAACAGTGTGGGCCAGAAGGTAAGAGACCTGGGTCCTGATTCACAGAGTAAGAATGGCCCCAATCTTTATGTCTTTAACATTTTTATTGGTGGTTTAGGATTATCACATAAGTATTCTTAGCACAGTAACTACTGTGGAAGCAGTGCATCCTACCAACTCTTCAACAGTGACACTTAATTTTAACACCTGCAAGGTGGTTTTTTTTCCTGAGAGCTGGACAATTTAAACACAAAAATTCTTCTCAGTGACCGGTGAATTCTTCTCTTGGTCAGCCAGATGAGCAAAGACTCATCATTTGTTTCCACTTTACTCTTGGTTGACAGCCATATTCTTCCAAATTCCTTTCAACTATTTGTGGTCAGCTATAAGGAAAAAAGAGGTCAGGTGTTTGAGTTCAGAGTTTCTTGTATACAGAACACACACCATGGCACAGAGGTGGCGTTCTGGTGAGTTTTGCACCTGCCAGGGATGGCTGTGCATACTGAACGTGCTCATTTGCAGACAGCAATTCCTCAAAGTACAGCAGAGTTCCATGTCTGTAAAAGTCTTCACATTTTCTTAGCTTTCCACTGAGCAGGTGGAAAGACTTTCCATCTTTTTTTTTCCTCTTCTTCTTCCAAAACTGCAACCTTGTTGATGGCTTTGCATTGTTGAGAGATGTTCACGCACATCGCAAGTGGCTTTCTACCTGCTCAGTGCTTCCATTTGAGCCACTTCAAAGACAGGTTATCATTCTTACAAGGTGGATGGGCTGCCTATAAAAGGGAAAGGGAAAAAAAAAAGTGCTTAAGAGATTAAAGAGACTGGAAACTACCTGAAAATACTGGTACAATTTCAACACCTTTCTTTTCATTTTATTTGATGAATTACATGCAGCTTCTGGCAATATTTAGGAGGTGAAACAAACTCCCTTATTGCAATGTCAAACATACACCACACTTACTGAATTACCAAAGATGGTAATTCCAGTGTGTTAAAATTCTGTATTATGCCACTCCTTCTCTGCTAGGTGCTCACTGTATGATACAAAGCTACTTCTCCCACACCATGGTGTGGTTACATCTTGGAACACAGAAATACATATGTTTGGGGTTTTTTCATTATTTCTTACTACGTAATTGTAGACATAGGATTAATAATGAAAATTGGGCATTTAAATCAGGTACAGTTACATGACTGACTAATGATATAGCAGTACATATAATAAATGTAGGAACTGTACCAATTAATTAAAATAATCCTCTTTACAACACATTAAAACTTTTGAGAGGCATTGTTCAGGAAGATAAGCCCTCTCTTTATTCTGAAGAGTCCTATGCTGTTACAATGGATCATTGAATTTCACAATTACCAGCTTACAGGGTTGGAAAAAATTACAATTATCAGCTGCAGTGACCTCTTGTGTGATGCCAACCAGTGAACTTGCCCCAGGTAACCACTCCATCAATCCCATAACTTATGTTTGAGATGCAATGTAACTTTCAGAGAGATTCTATTTTGAGTCTAAGCAAAACCAGAATGCACATTCCATAGGTAAAATGTTCCTATTACTAACAAGCTGCGCTCCTAAAATTTCACCTTCATTGTACAATGTATTTATATAGCACCAGCATCCAGAAATCCTTTTATCATGCCTGTTTTGATCAAGCTATAGCAGCTTGTGTGGTGGAGCACCTACATACTAATAGAGGAATAATGATCTATAGGGACACACTGAAAAATCAACAGTTCCAGGTTAGAAGATTCAAACGTGTGCTTAAAAGGCAAGGGGACAAGCAGCCAGCAGTTACCACCAGTAAACTGCTAATCTTTCTTGTTGCCTCCTTTTTTCTTTCCTTTTAAATCACACTGAAGGTCAATTTTTCAAAGAAGTGTGAAAAGAGAGAGCCATGGCCCTTCTGAAAGTGGACAAGATGCTCTCGTGTCAGCAGGCTCTGTAAGTGACAAGGCAATTCTGAGAGCCCCTGAAGGCATTGAGGACTGGAGCTGGTGACACGTGCAGGCTCCAGGCTGTGCCTTTTCAGCAGCTCAGCCATGGAGCAGTGGCTGATGCAGCCAACGGGGCAGACACAGCTGCAGTCCCACTCCTCAGGCACTGTAATAAAAGCTGAAGAAATACACTTGTATTCACTTCAGATTCACTGCTTGGAACTTGTTCTTGAAGGTAGGCATGCACATTCTTTCCTCCAAAGTAAATAATGTATTTGAAATGTGCTAAAGGAGGAGTAGCCTGTGGTCAGCATTTACTGACTAATCCGGTAGTTAGAGACCTAACCCAAGAAATTAGGTGCTTGGGTTATTCTCTGCATATTTACTCCCACTCCCAGGAGAATGCCCGTACCAGCAGATTAAAGGGATGGGAACAAACCTGTCTTCCATTGAAGCTGAGCCACCACATCTAAAGGAATCCAAGATCAATTTCAACAGAGAACAAGAGGGAAGAGAGAACATGGTTCCCTGCCTTCTGTTAGGACACTCACTTTAGAGAGAAGACACAGTTATCCTTCTTAACCTACACTAATTATCTCTCAGAGACTCTGGATGTATATAGTCAACATTAATCCTGAATGTGGACACAAAGGCAGTATTCAACATTGCTCTTACTGATACTGCCTCAAAGGCAACTTCTGGTTATTTTTGTTTTGATACTCTCTGCCACCCCTCCACTCCCAGCTGTCATCTTCACTAACCCATAACAGCAGGAGCATGTACTCAGTTATTCACCAGGACAAACTAATGCTGCTTGTTGCAAACTGCCTTCCAGAAGACAATCCCCCAACCTGAAATGTCACCTGTGTTCTTTTTCACTCCATGCCTGACCTTGACTTCACCAGCTCTGTTGAACAAATGAGGCCACCTAAGCAATCCAACTGGATTGGTCTGTGCCGTTAACCCATATCCATCATAATTGACCAGCAACAAACCCTTGCTGCATAGCATTTAATAAGCCATTTGCTTGTTCTCTCTCAAATCACTGGTCTGTTTAAGTAGCTTTGTAATATTCTGTAATGAGGTGAAGATTTCCAAGTATCTTTAGATTGTATGAGCTGAATGAATTCTGATTTTTGTTAATTTGCCTAATCATCATAAGCATCAAGTCAAATGCTTTACGGACTGCTATTACAGACTTTCCATTACCTTTTCACTGACACCTGCGTCCATCAAAATGTACTTTGACAAGATTTGCTTCCAAGTTCAACTCATTACTTAACTGCAATAGTCCTTTTAGGATTTCTCTAGCATTCATTTTTGCAATCTAGTTTCTTTTCAAGGCAAGTAAAATGACTGTCACAGTATATCTGCACACAAGTTTCTCTGTAGAATCAACACATCACCACACATACATTAAAATCTTGACCACAGCTTTAAAGACAAGGACACATCTTGAAATCTGTGAAATGCCATGGAAAAAGATGAGGCCAGGGAGAAAATGTGGTTCTGTGGATCTTCTTCACTCCTGTGAATAGATGCAGTCCTCAAGCATTGCACGTAATTTACCAAGCTCTACCATTATGCTCAGCTCTCCCCTTTTCTCAATTAACCTTGAAAAGCTGAGAGATGCTGCCCTGCTGGTTTCTGGATTGCCCCTTAAAACTCTTGCTCTTTGTTGACAGTTACAAAACTACAGTTGCAGTTGGAAAATTAACTCTGCTGTAGTTTCTCTCTAATCAGAAATTCACAGCGCACTTTCCCCACTACAGTGAATCCAATGTGCTCTTTTACTGCATTTCTCTACAGAGCTTTTCTATGGTATGGAATATAGTCATGAAGTTGATCTTCGGCATTGTTAGCCCTGCATTGCCCCTGTGCAAGGCTCCTTTTCACTGCTGTTTCTGACTCCTGGCTAATTTCAGTTGCTACTTTCCTCCTGGCCTTGCCAAGACTATGTACAAAGTTTTGCATGTTGCTGTCAGCCTGTGCTTTGTACTTTGTCACTTTCCTGTTTTTGATCTACTTTGCTTTAACCCTCCTGGTTTTGGTGCCATTGGTGGTCTGACAGAAGTGTAGCAATGTGGAGGGAGAAATTAAAGGTTCTAAAGGTTCTTTATTAAAGGTTCTTAAGGAAATTAAGGAGAAATTTAAAATAATAGTCAACATTTAATTATTTCAGAGAAAAGATATTCTGTGCACAATTTGAGAGTAACATTATATACAAGGCACTGTTTGAGGCTAAAGCAATTCTGTTCTGCAGAAGTGACAACAGTTGTTGGAACGGTTCTAACTTGTGGCAAAACGATGGAAGAGATTTTTTTAACAATTCTTTTTTTTTTTTT
>VZUA01049782.1:14787-28694 GCA_013401035.1 Horornis vulcanius
AAAAAAAAAAAAAATGCTGCTTTGCATCATTGCTGCAGATTTGCGGGAAGCACTGAGGGACGGTGATATTTTGTTGTTTGTGAAGGTAGTAAACGTAGAAGCGCTTTGGTGTTTCACACATAGCCCTGCGATTGAGCTGTTTGGGAATTGCTCTCGGTAATAAATTCCTGGCTGTGGAGGCAGGGATTGCTGGCATGTATCACATCCAGCGCTCAGACAATGTACCGGCGTGTGCTGACACCGGAGCGCGTCCCTGCTACACCTGCCGTGGAGTGGCACTTGGACAAGAGACTGGTTTGTCTCCTGCATACACCCAGACTGAAATTTAAATAAGGTGCCTAATGGGTGCGAATTGAGCTCTTAACTCTCTGTCTTTGAACCAGACTCCTTTTTCAACACCTCTTGTTAGGATGCTTGTGTAAACATCTATTTGTAGCAATTTCGGGAGATTTAATAGTACTGATGTCTTAATATGTGCTTGTATGCCTTTTTTTTTTTACTTCATGCTTAAGTGTTCTGTCCTTAAATGCTCAGAATGTAGTGACAAGTCTTGTCTCTCTATGTGTGTGTATGTGTGTGTAAATATTTAAATATTTATATATAATGTTTGGCTTGTACTTGTTTAAATTCACAGAATCTTGTATTATGTGGAGGAAACAGGTATTATAGCAGAATTAAAATGCAGGAACACAGAATTAAAGGGGACTTTGTTTGTGAGGTTTAGTTGAGTAGTTAGATTATGTAAGATCAAATATATTCACAATGCATGTGTCCTAGAGAAGTAAAGTCTCGAAGTAGCAGCTCACTAGCAATTTAGGAATATAAAGCTTTGCTGTAACAATACAGAATGCGAGCTGTCAATAAGTCTCTGTAGCCATCCAACATCCTCACAGGCCACTTTATGGAATGCTGCTTAAAATCTGTTGTAATCAATCCACAGTCTGTTAAGGGCAGAGTTGATGAAAGAGTAGTGTCACCTGTTAGTATGGTTACTTTAGGTAACTGAAATAGTTTACAGTGGTTGTACAGACTCGAAAGTTTTTCTTCAAACTTCAGAGGAATTGAGAAAGGTGTTTTTTTCTTTAAAATGTTTGTATTTGTCATTCAACTGGTACAGAACCACTGTACAGAATAACGACTGGTACTCTTCTAAGGGGCATATATAAGTGCTAGGAAAAGTCAATTTTTACAAGGGGATGACAAGCTAATTTCTTGCTCTGTCAATATTTGAAATATATACAAACAATGTCTTTGAGCATCATTTTCCTGTGCCTTGGCAAATCAGTGACCAGGCTGATGATTAATTTGGCTTAGCCCGTATACTGAGGTTTCTAGTTGCTGAGTAATAAATAAAAAACTAGTTTTACATTACACCCATATAGATTGTGTGGTATTCAAAAAGCCAGCCGTGAGGTCTGAGCTTTAATTTATTTTGAGAGGAAAACTTTTCTAGCAGGGCTTTCTTAGTGTCCTGGCAATGCCTGAGAACTCAAAGAAGTAATTTTTAATCCAATTATTAACACGCTTACAGCAAGTTTTTTAAAGAAAAAGTTTTGGTCCAGATAAGCTTTGAATTTTTATTCTGCATTTTAAAAAAGCATTTCTACTAAGACAGTGCTCATAGGAAACAATAACATTTTAGTTCTCTACATGATTATTTTTATAGGGATAATTAAAATAATTGTCTTTCTGTGTCATTAGATTTCAACTGCTTGTGTAGCATGGGGAGAATTAACACGTGAACATCACTAGTAATGTTTTCCTGTAATTAAACTGAACTGTATTTTAACTTTTAATATTTCACACTAAAAGTCAAAGCTGCAGGAAGGAATTGAGGCACTTTCTCTTGTTAGGTGACAGAGATTACCAGTGGTTATTGATTGGAGGGAGCTGATAGATGCATTTTGTTGCCTTTTTAAAGAACACTTTTATTTCTGATATATATGCATCAGCTTTTCATATATGGACATGATTTGGGCATTTTCCTATCAAATATTGACATTTTTGTTTCTTCAGTCAAAAAAAATTTCCTGTGAACAATTTTACTGTTAGAGTGAACCATGGTGTTAGCTGTATGAAGGATTGTGTGCTTAAAATTATTTAGAACAACCTAGAAAAGGGAAAATATTGAGTTCAATCAAGGTCAATGTCTAGACTTTCTTGTCTGAAAGGTCAAACTAAACTGAAGGTCAAATTAGATGGAGACAAAGCTCCAGCCACTATTAGACTACTCAAGTCAATATACCAATGTTTGAAAAGCTGTTTAGTGTTTGTTTGCAGTTTACTGTGAATTTAATCCCTCAATCCTTAATGTTTTTGGCAAAACTTGCACATTGGAGCACCACTGAAGTCCATGCCTAAAGATAAGACCAAAAAATTATTGGACTGATCCTTTAAACAACAATATTCTTTTATATAAATGGATAGCTCTAAAAAGTTTGCCCTTCCTTGCCCTGGATCTGTAATAGAAAATACAACCTTACAATATAAATTAAATTCATTTCTACTAAACTAATTAAGATAAGAGATGTTTTAGTCCTGACTTGCTCTTTCAGAAGGTTAATATTTAATGGAAATGGCAAGTTTTTTCCCAGGCGCTTTTTTTTTTTTTTTTTAATGATGCTTTACTTACAATTTCACAAGATCCTTATCAGGAAGAACAGTTTTATGTAACACTTAACTGTGCTACAATAGAAAAAAAAGGTTTTGCTGCTACTCAGTACAAGTAGAAGTGGTCCCCACTTTGTGACCGGAGGTGTCACATCCCAGAGCCTTCATGCCAACTGATGGTGACTCATCTTTATAATTTCTTCCTGCACAAAGCAGCTCCTGCACAGAGTGCTTTTAGTGATGTACGAAATGCCTCTGGCTGTGTCACACTGTTCCAGCCACAGACTGGACCAGCTTTGCATCCTGCTTGTGTCTGCAGCCTCCAAGAGCCCCCAGTTCTTGTGCTCCTGTCTGAGAGTGGCTGAGCCGGGCGGCTGCAGCGGCGTGGGGCGTGCTCCCTGCAATACAGCCTCCCCCAATCCACACACGGATTGAAATGACACTTTGGGCCGTTCTCTGTTAGCTCAATTTTGTCTCACAATTATTGGTCTGCATTGGGATCCCATAATGCCAGGGAAGTTCAAATACATTGTTTTAAATCCACCTTGCCAACTAACTCAATATAATCAGATAGACTTTTTGGATAAGCAGGAAGCGTGTTAAGCTTAGATATTATTCATTTTTTATTATTTTTTAAATAGGATCTTTTTAGTTGAGTTGATTGACGTTCAGTGCCAAATAGTAATAAATTGTCTACTTTCATCTTTATTGCTGAGCATTAATAACCCAGTAGTCATCCAGACAGGGATGTAATTATAAGATTTTTAGTGACAAGCTGCACAACATTGGATTACAAACTTTTATGTTTAGTTGAGCAGGTTGTGAATGGATACATGGTGCACACACTGCATTACACCGGTGGCTGTATTCAGACTCGTTCTGGGCAATGGTTAAGGAAACAACGGATCTTAAGTCATGCCTTTTTCTTTCCCTCAGGAACAGGTTTTGTAGAAGATACATTCTATTCTCTGGTGAATGGAAATAAAGTTTCACTGAGGCAGGGTGCTTTGGCTTTGGGAATTTTTTAGTTTTGTGTTTGTTTGCTTTGAATTGTTTTGGTTCTTTTTTTTTTAACTGTAATGCAACTCAATATGGCAAAATTAAGAACAGAGTATCACCCTTTTTGGTTTTGGATAATAGGGTCTTCATTCTATTTTTGTTCTGAAGAGACTTCTTAGCCAAAACACATTTAGGCAAAATATTAACCATTTTAGTTAATGGTAATAATAACCATTAGTACCAATAGTAACCATTCAGAACTATAAAGGTGTGTTAAAATAGTATAAAATACATCAGTAGATGCTCTTGAGGGATTTTCTTAGTAGTTTGGGGCACCCTGCCTTTACCTTTACTAGAAGCCTTTAAAACTTTGAATTGGTCTCAGTTCCCCAGATTTATCTGTTGTTTCTCAGCCCACACAGGCAAGGAAAACACCAAGGCTTATTCAGAAGGGTGATGCAAGGCTATCTAAAATCCTTAATGAGCATATCAGTGAAACCCTTGAGGACAGAAATAGCATCTAGGTACATTCTTTGTGGAGATGGCGCATGAAGAACGTGGAGAGGCACCAGTGGAAGGCCAGGCCTGGACCTCTGCGTTGCAAGAGGCACCTAAGCCATGGTTTAATCTCAGGTGCTGCCTGGGGAGAGCAGTTTTGTTCCAGGTGCTGTTTGGGGGGAGCAGTGAAAGTGACAGAAACAAAATTGTCTTCTGCTGCTTATCCTGGGCCATGTCAGGGAACAGGGATAGCAGCCAGTGTAAACTTTTTGAACCACAGCCTGCAAGACCCAGAGAAGCTTTTTCCACCAGTGAAACAGGTGATGAACAAAAGCAGAGCCTGTCTCAAGGTGAGGGCTTCTGTGCCTCCTGGGAACTTATAGGTTGTTCCCTCAATGCTGAACAGGGTTGTTTTTTTTTTTNAACTTACTATTATTATTGAGAGTTAATTTTTAGGATAGTCACGTTTCCTAAACAATTGAGTTAGGAGTGTTGGTTCTGCTGTGGTTTGGAGTGTCTCTGTGCAGTGTTAGCTGCAGTGTAGAAAACAATCTTGTATTAAGAGGTGTGGATGACTGTATTTAAGTGGAAACTATAAAAATTCTTTTATGAAGCCATTGCGTAGGAGTGTAGGGCTTAGATGTAAAACAGCATAATACAGGTAGTCCTACTAAATATAAATAATAGATTTTTCCAAAGCTTTTTCTGAGTTTAATTGTCTAGTGACTTTTCTAGTCTCTCTAGATACAGGGGAATAAGTTCGTAATAGTGTGCTCCAAAACTGTACCACATACTAAACTGATGGTAAGCACCTTTTCCAACAATAACAACAACATCAAAAAAGTTTAATATTTAGAAAGGCAGAATACCAGATATTGAAATATAACAATGAACTAGTGAGAAGCTTTCTGGCCTTGAAAGTAAGGTTCACTTTACTTGCCAGTATTTCAGGAAATACTGTTTTTGATTCAGATTCTGGAGGAAAAATGAGTCAATTGAATAAAGTAAATATTAAATTGATCTAGTATATAAAAATACATTCCCTAGGGAGAGGTGTTGTACACTTCATGCTTGCCACCTTAAATGAGTTTTCTGAACCAGATAAAGCAAGTGATACACAGTTCTGCTGTCATTGTGTAGATACCTAATTGACCATTACTGGAGAATTAGCCATTAAAAAACAAGAAAAAAAGATACTTTTCATCCTAGTTCCTAATTATAGATGCTGTAGGGTTGGATATGCACGTGCAGGCTCTTGGTGCATTTGGTTTTGGGTCTGTGCTCAGGGACATTCAGAAAGTTGTGGGCCTTCAGAAGGTGGCAAGAGCATAGCCTGGAACACAGAATTTTCTCTTATGGGATGTTTCTAGAAAACATCTAGGTGGACCTTTCTTCTAACTTTTCTCCATGTACTTTGACACAGAGAAAATATTTTCATATTGTCCATGGTTTTTAGGAGAGTGAGCTCTGGTTGGTATTCTGGTTTTCCATGAGAACATACAAATGTGAGCATCCACAAAAATCAGCCTTGAAAGGATAGGGACAGAGTTTTCTCTCCTACTTCAACAAAGCTGACTGAGCATTAAAATTAAAAAGATTATTTTTGGCTCTCACAAAAAAGATTTTTTTTGTCAGAGCCCTTCCAATCAGGGTAAAGTTTTAGGCAGATCTTATTTTGTAGAAGAATATTTGAATGAGTTCAAACTTGATACATTTAACCACAGCTTTGAGTAAACACAAAAGTACCATGGAAGTGGATTAGCATTTTTAATAATCTTGTAGCAGTTTCATTTGTTTATGGTGTTCCTATAATGTGTACAGTTACATAAAACATGATTGAGTTTATGTACATGTGACATATGGAGGTCTAGCTATCAGTGAAGATACAGAAAATTCCCATAGTGAATGGCTTTGATCAGTTCCTTCTGTTTTGAGAACCTTTGGCCAAAATATCAGCTAAATAACACACAAAAACCGTGGTGAGGGAAACTGTAAATTGCTATTGAGAGCGAGGCAATACAGAACAGGTTTTTAAAGAAAGTTTACTCTTTAAAGATGAGCAGGTGTCTAAAGGATGATGAAAAAATCCTGTTAGCTGTACTCTTAATTTCATTTCCTAATGTCCTTCTGGACTTGGTCTTGAATCTGTGGATGTGGAAAATCCTTGAGAAAAAAGAAACCCTGAAGCATATAAAAGTATTTCTGTTAAGTCACCTGAAATAAGTGCATATATTTGGTAGTTGATTCCTTTTGGGAAAGATTTATGAGAAGTGGACTGTCAGGTAGAATATTATTAATCTAAAAAGCAAGGATAGTAATAAAGATTTGTGTATAGCCTTGGCTGTGAAAGGAACTAAACTTTTTTTGTTTTTGCAGAGAAGTCAGCTGGCCTTACTTCTCTCCCTGCATAGAAACTAACCTAAGTCTTCTCTTTTTCCTCGTCTCTCCAGCTGCTTGTTGTGGGCACAGAGCAGCCTGAGAAAAAGTCTTTTAGTGCAGTGCTAAATTTGGAGGTCACAGCTTTATTAACCAATTCTGAAGTATGTGGTATTGCAGTGCAAATCCTAGCTGACACCAATGGCCTCAGCTGTGGAGTAAAAGAATAAGCTGTGCAGCTGTCTTTTCTTTCAGCTTTTCTACCTGCTAAGGAATGCTGACTGAAATCCAGAACATTGTCACCTTCTTTCCTCTGTGCAACATACCTGAGGCTGAGAGATGACACGAGAGTGGAGCTGCACATAACATATTTCAGAATCATGGCAGTGGTCAGGACCAGAGCTGAAGCACAATTTGCTTCAGCATTTTTCTAGGCTATCAAAGTCTCAATTATTTTAGTATTCCTTATAAAACAGGCCCTCTGAAAGGTGGAAATGGTACTTTGTGTCACCATTGCAGGGCAAAGGAGAGACACGATGTGGATAACTAAAATGCCTTGCGCAGGAGAAAAGCTGAGATAGTGAATCCCCAATGGATTGCTGTCATCACGCTCTTCCTCCTGCTCCCTTCAGATCATTCCCCACCAAGGTGCCACCCCTTGCTTCAGCAGCCTGCCTATAAACAGCAGTCTCTTTCCCTCTGGGGCATGAAGAAGGGGAGAGGGAGAAAAACACAGGGAAAAAAGTAACTTGACTAATGCCTCAGGTGCCCTGGGGTGTGTCTTTCTCTCTCAAAGTGCACTGGGGGCCTGTGGCTCCACCAGAGCATCGCTGTTCCTGGGTGAGCACCCACGAGACCCCGCGCTTGCCTCGGAGCCGTGGAGGGAAGAGCTGGCAGCTCCTCCTGGTAGCGTGTCCCTTGTTGTGTTTCCAGTGAGGATTAGTACCTAATGAGTTGAACGAGAGAGACCTTTCCCTTGGCTTTCACAAGCAGATGTCACTGCTGGAGAGAAGAAGTGGTGAGAGGTGAGGAGAACCTGTGGATTGCCTGTGGAGTATTTATTCTTCTATTGAAGCTCTAATTACCTTACTACAACTCTTCTTCCATCTCTCCAGTAATCCCAGGGGCCTCTGTAAGTTCCTCTAGTTCAACTGGCATACTGTATCAGCTACCTCCAGGCTTAAACTGCCTTTCTTTTTCCTTTAAAGGAGCAGTAATCACTTCCCTCTGTGTTTCTCAGTGCAAAATATAAGCCCTTAATAGATTTCTCTTTTACAGAGCAGCTTATGCATTACCTCCATGCCTGTCACTCTCCCCATAACCTTCGCTGACTGTGAACATTGGAGTTAACACATTGTCAGCTCTGTAAATCTTGTGTTGCAAGATTAAAATTACAGTTGTACCCCAGTTACTTTAAGTCCAGCTTCCAGATGACCTTTTCCCACAAGGATACTGGGATAGAGAGGTCTGTGTCATTGTCTTGGCCTCAGCAGTCTTCTTGGGAAAGGTCAGAATTTGGAGTTTGTTGATACCCCCCACCTCGATGGTCATTCCCTGCATGCCTGGTGGCTCCTTGCAAAGGAGACAGCCTTTCTCATTTTTCTGCTCTTGCAGAAGAGAAGCACTATGAAGTGTGGGGTTTAGATCCTTTATAAAGCTGCTATGATTGCTGCTTTGTTCTGCCTCCATTTGCCAAAGGTTTTCCATCTAATCCTGGATACAAAAGTGTCTCTGATTATTGAAAATTTCCTGGTCCCTGGAACAAAGTGTTAGAAGTCTGATGTATAGTCAGACTGGGTTAGTCCTTGTCAGATGAAACCTGGTGGGTATTCAAAAAGTATTTAAGCAGCTTTTATGAAAACAAGTAATTCATCCTCTGTATTATAGAATAGGAGTGTCTTTAAATTTGCAATATAAAAATTATTTGATAAAATGACAGTTAAACCTGAATTAGGTGCATTTGACTATTAGGGTCTGATCCTACATAGTCATTCTTGCCCTGCTGTTGTTCAAATGACTGTGCATGAGAAAGGATCACCTGCTTAGGGCAGCCTCCACGTTTTTCCTACTGCTGTCCGTTTGCAGTTTAGTTTAATTGATACATTTGAAAGAAGGACACTTACAAGATGGTTAGATGCCACTTTTGTTTTGCTAATGAAATGTTGTTTTGTACTTAGTAGACCGTAATATTGGCACAACAGAACCTATCATTTATAGCTAGTAGGTATTATTTTCAAACTAAGCAGAAACAAACATATACATGAGCTTGAACTTGTGGTAGCTGAAGTTAATTTATGCCTTGCAGTGACTGCAGTGACTTGGGATCAACCCTTGCTTATCCATGCTGCAGTTTTAGCTGGGTAGGGAGTCTCACTTCTTGTTTCTAGGTGTTTTTCTTTAAAGAAAAACAAAAACAAATGAGGCTTGGCACCACACATTGCATAAAGAATTGCTGAGGTTAAAGAAAAAGGTGCTCAATACTTGGTTTGACATTGCTTTCCATTGAGGTAGTGTGAGCAGAAGTGAAACCAGGAGCTCTCATGGTAGTTCAAGAGCAGCTATGTGCTACTCCATCTGTGTCTTGCCTTGTTTGCAAGAAAGGATCTTGGCAGGCATGGCAGATGGGAGCACTATGGCTGGTGTGCTGTTTCCTGGGTCCGGATAGTAAACCAGCAAAAATGTGCTTTAAAAATGTCTTGCTGTCTTCCTTCTTATATCGCTTTTCTACTCCACACTTAAGTCTGGCACAGCTGGATGTAAAGCTCCAGGATCTAAGCTCTGTAACCAGGGGTTATCTGACTTAGCTCAGTCAGTTCATGAATATTTTGGACTGTAATTCCCCAAATTTACTATGAATGCATCTGTCTGTGTCAGAAGTCACAGTAAGCATATTCCTGTGTATTTTAACATAATGCTTGCCATGTCAGGTGGTTGGGTTATTTATTTCTTGTGTCAGGTGGTGGTCATTTATGCCATGACCCTAAAAGGAATCTCTTTGGTTGGATGATGGTGCTTTTTCTCCCTTCCACCTTCTTTCTTTCTCTTCCCTACCCTGCGCCCCTCGGCCATGACATTGCTGGGGAAGGTTTTACAAGTATATTTTAAAGTTTGGAGTTGACTAATTATCTTATTGCCAGAAGTTGTGTGTGTACTTGGTGCCATTTATTCTGTTGTGTATGAATTCGTGTCCATTACCAGTAGATTGTAGCTAAATGCTGAATGTTAAGAATTGATGTTTATTCCCACTTTGATTACTTGGAAGTCCATAGAGCTGTTTATTCATCTTCTCTACTTAGCAATTGTTTAACATCCCAGTTTGCTCACATAGTAAATCTGTAATAGCTTTTTGTATTATGAAAAACAATCCTTCCTTGGGTAAGGAAACAGTGCTGCAGGATAAACTAATGCATTGAAAAATAAGTTTATTCTCCACTTAGAAAAAGGGCTGTTGCAGTCCTGAAGATAAGGGTCTGCATCTGTTGCCTCTGAACAGCAGACAAAATTCTCCTGGTCCATTCACGCACTCAGCTCACAAACTGTGCTGTCCTTCCAGCCCTGCTGCAGTAGGTGCATTTGGGAGCTGGATTTACTGCCTGAAATGTATCGGTTTTGTGGAAAGATGTGTGCCTTTGGGTTTCCTAATTACGCACCTTTTGCAATTGCAATTTTTTTTGTTTGGTTTTTAATTGCAAGTGTTTCAATTAGAAAGTATTTTGGAAGATAGAAGCTGGATGATGTTCTAGTAGTGTAGGAGGGAAAAAATTAATCCAATTTTTAATTTCAGATAAACAGCTTTATTATAGAGGCTATCTTCTCTCTTTGTGATTAGTCTGAACCTGGACAAGAGTCTTTTGAAAAAAAATAAGCTGGCTGTATTATTTTGGAAGTAGGTGGCAGAAAGATGGTCCATTCACTGATTGCTTTTAGCACATTATGGAACCATATTCTTCTTTCAATTACCAAAGCTCAGGTTTGGTCGAATAATGTTTAGCCAGTGTAGCCCTTCTCTGTAAAATTCTCCAAGGCTGAAATCCTTTGGTGAGCAGGGTAGGATGTACCTCCCTCCTGACCAGGACTGTGCCATACAGGTGCCAGCAGCACTTGTGCCTCCCCCAAATTAAAACTGAGTGACAGCACTAAAATCCCAGTGTCACCTTGTTTCCCATGTCCTTGTCATTTCTGAAGTCCTGTGTTGACTAAAAGCTGAAATTCTGGAATACAAGAGCTGAGCTTCTCTTAACTCCTGAGACACACCTGACAAGGAACATTTCAGTCTTCTCCAACTTAATCCATTATCCCCCTGAGTAATGGAATACAGTGGCTCACAGTGGAATATGGTGTCTCAATGGGAAGCATGTTTTTGGGAAAACTGAGTAAGTTAGATCTTGGAGCTGCCTGCTTTTCTTAAGTGGTTTATTTATAGCTGTCTCTGAGTCTGTTGCCTGTGAGTTATCAAAGACTTTGCAAGATGAATTTGCAGTTTCATTGCAGAGAGTAGCTTCTTTCACCATGAGACAGACTTTTTCTCCCCCTCCTCTTTCCTGCATCTGTGTGTTACAGTTAAGGCTCCTTTTCAGGACTTTGTTATCTTCTCTTTTGAGTGTCATGACTTGCAATGGCAGAGACATTATCCCTACCTGGAAACATAGCCAGAAAAGGAATGCTTAACCTGGCTGTTCCCCTAGTTCCCCCAGCTACCATTTCACAGCTTTTGTGTTCTGTTCACCACAGTTTTGAGGTCCACAGGACTTCGCCTCAGACCCTATTGCCCTTCTTTTCCCACTTCCTTGCAGGAATTCCAGTCCAGAAAGATTATTTGCTCTTTACCCCAGTTGACACAGTTGTTCAGTTCGTGTGCCCTTTGAACAACCCTGCTCTCCTTGGGACTTCCTTAAAGCTTTCACCAAGTGAGACTGAGGTTAAAAATTAGAGAAAACAAATAAACCCCAAACCCCAAATCCCCTTTCAAATGATAACAATAGTAAAGCACAGTGTATCTGCAGTGGCTGTGAAATCCTCACCATTACTGATATTACAGTACAGACTAGCCAGCCATCCATCTGGGATGATAGCATTACCATTGATACTGTCCTGCATGATGGGGACAGATTAGACAACTTTGCAGTGAGGATCTCTCCCAGCTGTATTTTTCTGCAATGTACTGGACTAGCACTTCATAATAGAAATAGGTATATTTAAACAGATGTCTACCAAAAATCTTTTTCAAGGTATGTTTCTTAGAAATTAAAAGTATTTCTCAAGTGACAGAACTGGAATTTTGAGTTAGGATGGCAGAAAACATGGGTAGTCAGAGAGGGGCAAAAATTTTGTTCCTGGATACAAAAATCCTTCCAATGACAAGGTAGGATATTGTGTTGTTTCCATTAAACAGGTTTTTTTGTTTTTTTTTTTTTTTTTTTCCTATTCAGGCTTCCTATCTAAGCAAGCCCTTACTGTATGGAAAGAAGCTAAGATTGTAAGATAGCTGTTTTACTGAGCAGTTCTGTCCGTGCTGCAGCAGCCTTTGTAACTACATAGCTGAAATTTTGCAGTAATAAGTATCTGTATATTCCAGGCAATTCATTTGGCATTGTGCATCCTAAGAACAGCATCCAGATAGCTGCTGGGACTTCATCAAGAGCCATGCAAAGACAATGACAGTGCCCTTATTTGGTGACAGATCTGATGTGAGAAACAATAGCCCAGAAAAGTAGATCATGATTTACATCATACAGGGACACTGTGAGGAGAGGATAATAGGAGCAAAGTCTTCATGGTAGTCCCTGGAACGCACATGAAATGGACCAAGATGAAAGATTTAAGCTATAATAGCTTTGTGAGGGAATGCCCTGCCTCTCTCCTTGTTTCCCTGTATTGCATCTTTTTAAAAGTGGAAATAGGTGCCCTCTGTGACTACTGCTGTATCAGTTCTGCAGAAGAGCTCCTTGAACTCTGAATTCCACCGAGGTATCCCCAGGTGCCCTAGATACTGCTGAGGCTTTCCCTAGAAAACAAAATGGCTCAGGAAAAATGACTGATTATCCAGGCTGGCAAAACCTTCCCACATACTTTTCAAATATAAATTACAGTGGAATTAGCAAGTAAAATATTGGATATTGTCTCTTTTAATGCTGTCCTTTGAAATTAATGGTAATGATGATTCCCCAGTTTGGAGTACATGGTAGTGGCTTTCTGGTGACTAATTGCCTCAGTCAGTAATGTAATAGATTTTTGCAACATGATAACGAAGGAAATTCTAATGAAGGTCAGATAACAAATGGCTACTGAATTGTTAGTTTAAAAAATCTGTCAAAATGTGTAATAATTTCTTCAGGTTTTGTTAGGAAGGCTTTTTCACCCCTGGTGACAGAGCTGTGATCATTAAAGGTATTTCAGTGATTTTGTGGGAAACCAGACCTATTCTGTCAGGCTCTTGAAGAAGGGAATTAATGCTGCTTAGCTTGATGCATGATGTTGAAGTCCAGCTGGGTTTTCAGACTTGTTAGGGGCAAGGCATTTTTAAACCTGACAGTGCAGGCAGGGCTGTGAAGTCTCATTGTGCTGTTCTACAGCACAGCCATCATGGACAGCCCAATGGCGAGATGCAAGGGATTAGATCACTGTGGAGAGACAAAATTTTCCCACTACATACCTTCACTGGAGATGACTAAATCAGCAACTTAGTGATGCAAGAATACCTGCCTTTTAGACACTTTCAGCGTTGCAAGTTTGTAGGGTTTTTTTGTTTGCAATGTTGTGAGCTGTTACAGCAGTGGGATCCTGCAGGGGGTAGCGGTTGTGTTGATTTGGATTAATGGAGGAGGCTTTTCATGTTCAGGTAAAGGACTTTTACAAGGACATTGGAAGGAATGTCTTGTGTCTCGTAAACAATCTTGGAAATGCATTTCTAAATTGTGGCTAAAATCAAATGTGTTATTGTAGAACATTTTTTTCCTCATTTGCATTTGTGAATCATTCATCTGTTTATCATCAGCTGGTGGTATTTCAGTAGTAAGTGAGTTTCCATTAGAAGACTCATGATGAAACTGCCTTTTCCTGTGAATCAGTAGTTCAGAGTGAAGGTAATACTGCAAAAGTATATTTCAAGTGAAGTCTTGATCAGCAATCCTACATAAACCCCTAACTTCTCAGAATGTGTTTTGAAGAAGCACAACACCATATAGGCTGTTTCTTTGTTTTTGTGTTGAGATAAATTTGTTTGGCTTTTGGAAGGCTATGCATGTATACATTTGATTTCCTTCAAAAGAAGTGGGTGTGGGAAATTTCTCATTATTGGTCCCCTGAAGATGGAAGAGAGATCTCAAATTTGTGTTAAGAGGAGGTATTGGCTATAAGATTATTATTGAATTAAATAACTCCTATCATGCCTATTGAGCTTTTTAGTAATAAAATATTGTTTCCTA